>NW_024121210.1:32263035-32386976 GCF_016745375.1 Pimephales promelas | reverse complement strand
CAGCAAAAAAAAACGTAAGGGGTACCACTGTCGTTTTTTTTTCGGGCCGAATTTTTGAGTTTCGATATCTCAGCTCTGGAAGGGGCTAGAGCCTCCATTTTTGCACTCAGGTCTAAGTCTCATGGCCCTCTATCAGAATTTGGGAAGATTGGAGAAACTTAATTTTTCGCCCAAAAAAAAAACGTAAGGGGTACCACTGTCGTTTTTTTTTCGGGCCGAATTTTTGAGTTTCGATATCTCAGCTCTGGAAGGGGCTAGAGCCTCCATTTTTGCACTCAGGTCTAAGTCTCATGGCCCTCTATCAGAATTTGGGAAGATTGGAGAAACTTATTTTTTCGCCCAAAAAAAAAACGTAAGGGTACCACTGTCGTTTTTTTTTCGGGCCGAATTTTTGAGTTTCGATATCTCAGCTCTGGAAGGGGCTAGAGCCTCCATTTTTGCACTCAGGTCTAAGTCTCATGGCCCTCTATCAGAATCCAGAGTTTTGGGAAGATTGGAGAAACTTAATTTTTCGCCCAAAAAAAAAAAACGTAAGGGGTACCACTGTCGTTTTTTTTTTCGGGCCGAATTTTTGAGTTTCGATATCTCAGCTCTGGAAGGGGCTAGAGCCTCCATTTTTGCACTCAGGTCTAAGTCTCATGGCCCTCTATCAGAATCCAGAGTTTTGGGAAGATTGGAGAAACTTAATTTTTCGCCCAAAAAAAAAAACGTAAGGGGTACCACTGTCGTTTTTTTTTCGGGCCGAATTTTTGAGTTTCGATATCTCAGCTCTGGAAGGGGCTAGAGCCTCCATTTTTGCACTCAGGTCTAAGTCTCATGGCCCTCTATCAGAATCCAGAGTTTTGTGAAGATTGGAGAAACTTAATTTTTCGCCCCCAAAAAAAAACGTAAGGGGTACCACTGTCGTTTTTTTTTCGGGCCGAATTTTTGAGTTTCGATATCTCAGCTCTGGAAGGGGCTAGAGCCTCCATTTTTGCACTCAGGTCTAAGTCTCATGGCCCTCTATCAGAATTTGGGAAGATTGGAGAAACTTAATTTTTCGCCCAAAAAAAAAACGTAAGGGGTACCACTGTCGTTTTTTTTTCGGGCCGAATTTTTGAGTTTCGATATCTCAGCTCTGGAAGGGGCTAGAGCCTCCATTTTTGCACTCAGGTCTAAGTCTCATGGCCCTCTATCAGAATTTGGGAAGATTGGAGAAACTTAATTTTTCGCCCAAAAAAAAAACGTAAGGGTACCACTGTCGTTTTTTTTCGGGCCGAATTTTTGAGTTTCGATATCTCAGCTCTGGAAGGGGCTAGAGCCTCCATTTTTGCACTCAGGTCTAAGTCTCATGGCCCTCTATCAGAATTTGGGAAGATTGGAGAAACTTAATTTTTCGCCAAAAAAAAAAACGTAAGGGGTACCACTGTCGTTTTTTTTTCGGGCCGAATTTTTGAGTTTCGATATCTCAGCTCTGGAAGGGGCTAGAGCCTCCATTTTTGCACTCAGGTCTAAGTCTCATGGCCCTCTATCAGAATCCAGAGTTTTGGGAAGATTGGAGAAACTTAATTTTTCGCCCAAAAAAAAAAACGTAAGGGGTACCACTGTCGTTTTTTTTTCGGGCCGAATTTTTGAGTTTCGATATCTCAGCTCTGGAAGGGGCTAGAGCCTCCATTTTTGCACTCAGGTCTAAGTCTCATGGCCCTCTATCAGAATTTGGGAAGATTGGAGAAACTTAATTTTTCGCCCAAAAAAAAAACGTAAGGGGTACCACTGTCGTTTTTTTTTTCGGGCCGAATTTTTGAGTTTCGATATCTCAGCTCTGGAAGGGGCTAGAGCCTCCATTTTTGCACTCAGGTCTAAGTCTCATGGCCCTCTATCAGAATTTGGGAAGATTGGAGAAACTTAATTTTTCGCCCAAAAAAAAAACGTAAGGGGTACCACTGTCGTTTTTTTTTCGGGCCGAATTTTTGAGTTTCGATATCTCAGCTCTGGAAGGGGCTAGAGCCTCCATTTTTGCACTCAGGTCTAAGTCTCATGGCCCTCTATCAGAATTTGGGAAGATTGGAGAAACTTAATTTTTCGCCAAAAAAAAAAACGTAAGGGGTACCACTGTCGTTTTTTTTTTCGGGCCGAATTTTTGAGTTTCGATATCTCAGCTCTGGAAGGGGCTAGAGCCTCCATTTTTGCACTCAGGTCTAAGTCTCATGGCCCTCTATCAGAATTTGGGAAGATTGGAGAAACTTAATTTTTCGCCCAAAAAAAAAACGTAAGGGGTACCACTGTCGTTTTTTTTTTCGGGCCGAATTTTTGAGTTTCGATATCTCAGCTCTGGAAGGGGCTAGAGCCTCCATTTTTGCACTCAGGTCTAAGTCTCATGGCCCTCTATCAGAATTTGGGAAGATTGGAGAAACTTAATTTTTCGCCCAAAAAAAAAACGTAAGGGGTACCACTGTCGTTTTTTTTTTCGGGCCGAATTTTTGAGTTTCGATATCTCAGCTCTGGAAGGGGCTAGAGCCTCCATTTTTGCACTCAGGTCTAAGTCTCATGGCCCTCTATCAGAATTTGGGAAGATTGGAGAAACTTAATTTTTCGCCCAAAAAAAAAAACGTAAGGGGTACCACTGTCGTTTTTTTTTCGGGCCGAATTTTTGAGTTTCGATATCTCAGCTCTGGAAGGGGCTAGAGCCTCCATTTTTGCACTCAGGTCTAAGTCTCATGGCCCTCTATCAGAATTTGGGAAGATTGGAGAAACTTAATTTTTCGCCAAAAAAAAAAAACGTAAGGGGTACCACTGTCGTTTTTTTTCGGGCCGAATTTTTGAGTTTCGATATCTCAGCTCTGGAAGGGGCTAGAGCCTCCATTTTTGCACTCAGGTCTAAGTCTCATGGCCCTCTATCAGAATCCAGAGTTTTGGGAAGATTGGAGAAACTTAATTTTTCGCCCAAAAAAAAAAAACGTAAGGGGTACCACTGTCGTTTTTTTTTCGGGCCGAATTTTTGAGTTTCGATATCTCAGCTCTGGAAGGGGCTAGAGCCTCCATTTTTGCACTCAGGTCTAAGTCTCATGGCCCTCTATCAGAATTTGGGAAGATTGGAGAAACTTAATTTTCGCCCAAAAAAAAAAACGTAAGGGGTACCACTGTCGTTTTTTTTTTCGGGCCGAATTTTTGAGTTTCGATATCTCAGCTCTGGAAGGGGCTAGAGCCTCCATTTTTGCACTCAGGTCTAAGTCTCATGGCCCTCTATCAGAATCCAGAGTTTGGAAGATTGGAGAAACTTAATTTTTCGCCCAAAAAAAAAAAACGTAAGGGGTACCACTGTCGTTTTTTTTTCGGGCCGAATTTTTGAGTTTCGATATCTCAGCTCTGGAAGGGGCTAGAGCCTCCATTTTTGCACTCAGGTCTAAGTCTCATGGCCCTCTATCAGAATTTGGGAAGATTGGAGAAACTTAATTTTTCGCCCAAAAAAAAAAAACGTAAGGGGTACCACTGTCGTTTTTTTTTTCGGGCCGAATTTTTGAGTTTCGATATCTCAGCTCTGGAAGGGGCTAGAGCCTCCATTTTTGCACTCAGGTCTAAGTCTCATGGCCCTCTATCAGAATTTGGGAAGATTGGAGAAACTTAATTTTTCGCCCAAAAAAAAAACGTAAGGGGTACCACTGTCGTTTTTTTTTTTCGGGCCGAATTTTTGAGTTTCGATATCTCAGCTCTGGAAGGGGCTAGAGCCTCCATTTTTGCACTCAGGTCTAAGTCTCATGGCCCTCTACCAGAATTTGGGAAGATTGGAGAAACTTAATTTTTCGCCCAAAAAAAAACGTAAGGGGTACCACTGTCGTTTTTTTTTCGGGCCGAATTTTTGAGTTTCGATATCTCAGCTCTGGAAGGGGCTAGAGCCTCCATTTTTGCACTCAGGTCTAAGTCTCATGGCCCTCTATCAGAATTTGGGAAGATTGGAGAAACTTAATTTTTCGCCCCCAAAAAAAAACGTAAGGGGTACCACTGTCGTTTTTTTTTCGGGCCGAATTTTTGAGTTTCGATATCTCAGCTCTGGAAGGGGCTAGAGCCTCCATTTTTGCACTCAGGTCTAAGTCTCATGGCCCTCTATCAGAATCCAGAGTTTTGGGAAGATTGGAGAAACTTAATTTTTCGCCCCAAAAAAAAAACGTAAGGGGTACCACTGTCGTTTTTTTTTTCGGGCCGAATTTTTGAGTTTCGATATCTCAGCTCTGGAAGGGGCTAGAGCCTCCATTTTTGCACTCAGGTCTAAGTCTCATGGCCCTCTATCAGAATTTGGGAAGATTGGAGAAACTTAATTTTTCGCCCAAAAAAAAAAAACGTAAGGGGTACCACTGTCGTTTTTTTTTCGGGCCGAATTTTTGAGTTTCGATATCTCAGCTCTGGAAGGGGCTAGAGCCTCCATTTTTGCACTCAGGTCTAAGTCTCATGGCCCTCTATCAGAATCCAGAGTTTTGGGAAGATTGGGAAACTTAATTTTTCGCCAAAAAAAAAAAAAACGTAAGGGGTACCACTGTCGTTTTTTTTCGGGTCGAATTTTTGAGTTTCGATATCTCAGCTCTGGAAGGGTCTAGAGCCTCCATTTTTGCACTCAGGTCTAAGTCTCATGGCCCTCTATCAGAATCCAGAGTTTTGAGAAGATTGGGGAAACTTAATTTTTCGCCCAAAAAAAAAAAAACGTAAGGGGTACCACTGTCGTTTTTTTTTTCGGGTCGAAATTTTGAGTTTCGATATCTCAGCTCTGGAAGGGTCTAGAGCCTCCATTTTTGCACTCAGGTCTAAGTCTCATGGCCCTCTATCAGAATCCAGAGTTTTGAGAAGATTGGGAAACTTAATTTTTCGCCCAAAAAAAAAAAAAACGTAAGGGGTACCACTGTCGTTTTTTTTTTCGGGTCGAAATTTTGAGTTTCGATATCTCAGCTCTGGAAGGGTCTAGAGCCTCCATTTTTGCACTCAGGTCTAAGTCTCATGGCCCTCTATCAGAATCCAGAGTTTTGAGAAGATTGGGGAAACTTAATTTTTCGCCCAAAAAAAAAACGTAAGGGGTAACACTGTCGTTTTTTTTTCGGGTCGAAATTTTGAGTTTCGATATCTCAGCTCTGGAAGGGTCTAGAGCCTCCATTTTTGCACTCAGGTCTAAGTCTCATGGCCCTCTATCAGAATCCAGAGTTTTGAGAAGATTGGAGAAACTTAATTTTTCGCCCGAAAAAAAAAAAAAAAAACGTAAGGGGTACCACTGTCGTTTTTTTTTTCGGTCGAAATTTTGAGTTTCGATATCTCAGCTCTGGAAGGGTCTAGAGCCTCCATTTTTGCACTCAGGTCTAAGTCTCATGGCCCTCTATCAGAATCCAGAGTTTTGAGAAGATTGGGGAAACTTAATTTTTCGCCCAAAAAAAAAAAAACGTAAGGGGTAACACTGTCGTTTTTTTTTCTGGTCGAAATTTTGAGTTTCGATATCTCAGCTCTGGAAGGGTCTAGAGCCTCCATTTTTGCACTCAGGTCTAAGTCTCATGGCCCTCTATCAGAATCCAGAGTTTTGAGAAGATTGGGAAACTTAATTTTTCGCCCCAAAAAAAAAAAACGTAAGGGGTAACACTGTCGTTTTTTTTTTCGGGTCGAAATTTTGAGTTTCGATATCTCAGCTCTGGAAGGGTCTAGAGCCTCCATTTTTGCACTCAGGTCTAAGTCTCATGGCCCTCTATCAGAATCCAGAGTTTTGAGAAGATTGGGAAACTTAATTTTTCGCCCCCCAAAAAAAAACGTAAGGGGTAACACTGTCGTTTTTTTTTCTGGTCGAAATTTTGAGTTTCGATATCTCAGCTCTGGAAGGGTCTAGAGCCTCCATTTTTGCACTCAGGTCTAAGTCTCATGGCCCTCTATCAGAATCCAGAGTTTTGAGAAGATTGGGATACTTAATTTTTCGCCCAAAAAAAAAAAACGTAAGGGGTAACACTGTCGTTTTTTTTCGGGTCGAAATTTTTAGTTTCGATATCTCAGCTCTGGAAGGGTCTAGAGCCTCCATTGTTGCACTCAGGTCTAAGTCTCATGGCCCTCTATCAGAATCCAGAGTTTTGAGAAGATTGGAGAAACTTAATTTTTCGCCCAAAAAAAAAAAAACGTAAGGGGTACCACTGTCGTTTTTTTTTTGGGTCGAAATTTTGAGTTTCGATATCTCAGCTCTGGAAGGGTCTAGAGCCTCCATTTTTGCACTCAGGTCTAAGTCTCATGGCCCTCTATCAGAATCCAGAGTTTGAGAAGATTGGGGATACTTAATTTTTCGGCCAAAAAAAAAAAAAACGTAAGGGGTAACACTGTCGTTTTTTTTTCGGGTCGAAATTTTGATTTTCGATATCTCAGCTCTGGAAGGGTCTAGAGCCTCCATTGTTTGCACTCAGGTCTAAGTCTCATGGCCCTTATCAGAATCCAGAGTTTTGAGAAGATTGGGAAACTTAATTTTTCGCCCAAAAAAAAAAAAAAACGGAAGGGGTACCACTGTCGTTTTTTTTTTCGGGTCGAAATTTTGAGTTTCGATATCTCAGCTCTGGAAGGGTCTAGAGCCTCCATTGTTGCACTCAGGTCTAAGTCTCATGGCCCTCTATCAGAATCCAGAGTTTTGAGAAGATTGGGGATACTTAATTTTTCGCCAAAAAAAAAAAAAAAACGTAAGGGGTACCACTGTCGTTTTTTTTTCTGGTCGAAATTTTGAGTTTCGATATCTCAGCTCTGGAAGGGTCTAGAGCCTCCATTTTTGCACTCAGGTCTAAGTCTCATGGCCCTCTATCAGAATCCAGAGTTTTGAGAAGATTGGGGATACTTAATTTTTCGCCCAAAAAAAAAAAACGTAAGGGGTAACACTGTTGTTTTTTTTTCTGGTCGAAATGTTAATTTTCGATATCTCAGCTCTGGAAGGGTCTAGAGCCTCCATTTTTGCACTCAGGTTTAAGTCTCATGGCCCTCTATCAGAATCCAGAGTTTTGAGAAGATTGGAGAAACTTCATTTTTCACCCGAAAAAAAAAAAAAACGAAAGGGGTACCACTGTCGTTTTTTTTTCAGGTCGAAATTTTGAGTTTCGATATCTCAGCTCTGGAAGGGTCTAGAGCTTCCATTGTTGCACCAAACCCTAATCCTACCCATCTCCACCCCTTGGATCGTGATCCGACTCCTCCCCGTGGATCAATCCAGACGATTGTCGTGCTGGTCCACCGGGGAGACCACATTGTAGTTGCTGACGTGCAAGTACATTGCAGCCATTAATGCTGGACAAGGAGAATCACATCACCATATGGAAAAAAGCATAAATGGGTAAAGCATAAGTTACTGTAAAGCTACATCTTATTTTGTGCTTATTATATCTTGGCTTTTGATTGGGCAATAGGCGTTATTTTGCACACATCTTATGAACAGCTTATTAACCCAGTACCGTACAAAACATGTCAGGACACATTTTAATGATATCTCTGTACATAATTTTATTTACATGATACAATTTCGCAGTAATGTCGGATAACAAGATTATATGCGCAATACATATAATAAATAAAGATGGTTTGTACAAACTTGCATAACTAAAATCAAAATCAGAACAGAAGGTTAGTTGTACTGTGTAAACTGACAAAGCTCTAAAATAAAACAGTGCTGTGCAGCCAGACCCAAAAACAGGACACGGACTGAGCCTGAGACTGAAGATGGCGTTCACCGAGTAGACTAGTCACATACTCACACTGACTCACAACACTCAAAAAAGCTGATTAAATGACACTAAACAATACCATTAATTTCTTACCTGAATTTAACACTCAATACCCACTGAATAGATCACTCACACACAAGAAAGGCGAATTAGAGGAAAAAAAGAAATGGACTTCTAGTATGCAGTATTTCACTAACCATGCAAAAGACCCACTTAAAATTCAACCCTCTGAACAAGCCCAGGAACCACGTTTTCAGAAACTCGTGTCACATTACAAATCAAATAAAGAAAACACGAAAATAAATGTCACTTAAAAGGGTCATGTGGGAGAACCAACATAGGTGTGCGTTAGTAGCCATGTCTCACCACATCCATAATGGACACTGGTACGGTGGGCGCTCAAAATTGATCATGAAGTATTCTGGTCTGGCTGCATGAAACCATCGCAACTGGATTATATATTTTTCACAAAGTCTGTCAATAATTAAAAAGAAAAAACAAAAATATCCTTTGAACATGAAAGAGAAAACCAGCATCACTCCAATAGCTCAATAACTGTGGTCGGCTGATGCTCAAGCGGAAACGTGGTTGATAAATGTGGAAAAGGCTGACTCTTAACGGGACGGCGAAACGTTCGACCTGGAGGAAACTGAAGAGCGTCCATTTGCTACATGAGCCAGCCATGCACTGTTGCCCTGACGGCGCTCGGGCCAGAGCCGTAACAGTCCTCAAAGAGTCCAGGACACGCCATCAGAGGAAACCACGGACAGTCAGCCTTTAACACCACAATCAGATGCAGGACACGTCTCCGGCTTCATGCCTTTTTTTGTTCTTTTTCCTCTCATTTGTTTTAACTTGAAGCTCATATACCAACAGAAAGCAAAAGAAAGATGAAACAAAGATCACTCATGCATTGGCTTAGAAACAAGATTCTTTCCCATACTGTAATTAAAAAAAAAACTAGTCTTTAGGATCACAGGTCAAAGTGCGAGTCCTTTAATCCGATCTCTCGCAGAGTCGAGGTGAAGACGGCGGGCGGGGGTTTATATTCTCTGAATCTTATCGGCAACCACGACAGGGTTCTCCTTGCGGATCTTGGCGGCAGCCTCTGCCTTGTAGTCGTAGGGGCAGTTGTGCTTGTCCGAGTAGCGATGAAGTCCACAGAACAGGTTCCCACAGCGGCAGTCGAACCCTTGCAAACGAGACGTCAGCGTGAGAATGCGTGGAGGGAGCATGTATGTGTGCGGGAACACTCGGAGGTTACGCTCACCTGTCAGGCCGACCTTCTTGCGGCACATGAAGCATCTGTTCTTCTTGTGTTTGGGGGCTTCGGGAGCCTTGGCCTCGTCCCCGTCGGCTGAGCTCGGGGGTGCGGCGGACGCAGTGGGCTGAGTGACGACTGCAAACACATGCACACGAATTATCATCCCAAGAAAAACAACTACATGCCTACAGAACACATCTTTCCATCTTCAGTACGCAGGCATTTTCTGTAACTTTGTACCAATTTTAAATCTTGTGGCTTTCAAACCTAGACATTTTTGACTTTAGCTAAACCAGCTCTTTGAAAATGAAAATCATTTTGACTGCAAGAACCTCTTTTAGCAATACAACTGAGATTACAATCAAAGAAAGCATTTTACACATCTGCATGGCTATTAATGGATATATACACTACCAGTCAAAAGTTTTAGATCGGTAAGATTTTTTTATTTTTTTAAAAGAAGTCTCTTCTGCTCACCAAGGCTGCAATTATTTGATAAAATACCAAAAAAACAGTAATATTAATAGAAATATTTATATATTAGATATATAAATATTATATATCTAATATAAATATTTATAGAAATTATTATAATATGATGCTCAAGAAACATTTATGATTATCATCCATGTTGAAAACAGTTTTTTCCATTGTTATTTCAGGATTCTTTGATGAATAGAAAGTTCAAAAGAACAGAATTGATCTGAAATGGAAAGCTTTTGTAACATTAATCACTACCATTCAAAAGTTTGGGGTCAGTAAGAATTTATTTTTTATTTTTGGGGGAAAGTAATTATAAAATACTTTTATTCATCAAGGATGAGTTAAATTGATCAAAAGTTACAGTAAAGACATTATAATGTTAGAAAAGATTATATTTTAAATAATTCTATTCATAATAGAATTTTGGGGGGAAATGGTACACGACTGTTTTCAACATTGAAAATAATAATTTATGTTTTTTTGAGCATAAAATCAGCATATTATAATGATTTCTGAAGGATCACGTGACACTGAAAACTGATGTGTAATCAGCAACAGTAATGATGTTGAAAATTCAGCTTTCAAATGACATTAAATATATTAAAATAGAACACAGTCATTTTATATTGTCATAATATTTCACAATATTACTGTTTGTCATTCTCTTATTTGAAGTCAAAACAAACCAATTGCATTATTTAATGGCTCCCTTTCTCTGTTGAACACAAAAGGTGATATCCAACCATTTGGTCAGCCATCATCTTCAGAATATCATCTTTTGTGTTCAACAGAGGTAAGAAACTCATACAGGTTTGGAACAATAATGAGTAAATGTACATTTTTGGGTGAACTATCCCTCAAGGTGTAGTTCAGGGTTAGCATTGGTTTCAGCATAGTGCAAGCAGTCAGGCCTGTGATTCGGATGAAATCTTCAGAATTGGCTGCAGAGTAGGGTTTGCAAATGAGAAAAAAAAATTGCTTAAATGACGCACTGTTCAAAATAGCACAATAGTTTTAAAGTGCGGCCGGTCACATTAGAGAAACGTTGCAAACATTAAAGGTCCGTTGCCAATAGTGTAGTGCTGTATGAAGCACAGCGTACACAGACTTTACTTCCAAACCAAGCAGCTTTCTGTTGGCCAATCTCAACCCGTTACAAAACCTGCATATTGAATCTGTTTGCGCCTTGTTATAACTGAACCAGAAGCATTTATGTTTCTTAGCTTCTTTATTTAGCTGTTATTTTGAACCTATCCAGTGTTCAAGACTTTTATAAACTGTTTAAAGTGCTCTAAACGCATCTTTAGAGTCCCTCAAACATTGTTCAGTCTAAAAAAAACCCCCAAAAAACTGAAATATCAACCTGGTTCAGGAACTTCTGCTTTCGGCGAGCCCACGTCGTCTTCACAGGAAATGCTCATCTCCGTCATCTGTTGTGTGACCGGGAGGGCAGCGGTGGCGGCGCTGTTGGGCGACTCGGCGCTAGCAGCAGAGGAGTGGTTTAGAGTCGCTTCAATGATCTGGATGGCCGAGGCTTCAGCGGTAGGACTACTGGTGACACTGCTGGAAGCTGCAGGAAGAGACCACATCCTTTAGTGTTAATGACACACTTGAGGAACAATCGATCTTACGAACACGTCCCATTGTCTGTGAAGACGTTCAAAGGGTGGAAACACGTACCCATTGTGCTAATCGGACTGACTCCCCCGTTGTTTTGTCTTGTTAGATGCTCTTTGTAACAGACCGAGCACATGCCACTGGTCCGAGGGTTGCCATAGAAACCGCAGCCGGTGGCACAGAGCATGGGCACGGGGCTTTGATTGGTCTCCTGGGCCATCTCTCTTAAGGTGGGCGATTCCTGCAGACAACAAAACACAAGGACCATGAATGACAGCATGTTTGTGCGAGGACCGAGGAGTGAATCAAAGACTGCGGCTGGCGTCATTAAGAGGATTTACTCCGATAAAGGTGCAATGCTGCCACAGACTGGGAATCAGATTAGGCGTCGGAGCATTTTTTGTTGTTGCATCGTTTGGCATGATTCTAATCTTTGCACAAAATCACCTGATTCAAGCATACGAAAGCAAAGTGATTTCTGCAAACTCATGCCAAAGATCATCTTACAACCAGACTGACCTGTAAGACTTCCTGGAAGTCCAAACACTTAACCATTCCAACCAATAAAATGCTTCATTAAACTAAAAGGTGTTGTTACATCAGAAGAGGACAAGACTGTCAGTTCGGAGATTAACCTTCTGCTATGAAAATACTTCAGTGCACAGATAAGCAAAAACACAATCATAGCACCAAAAGTTCAGCTAACAAGCTGTAAACGAGTTTATTTTCTGACGTAAACACACTTTTTTTTACACCAATCCTCCCTTTGTCCAAGACAATATTTAAAGGATCTCCAATCTAAGCTGATATGTACTTCTGAAATAAGTTCTTAGAGATCATCAACTAATCCATCTGAATTGAGTGGTTTAGTCAATTTTCTGAGGAGACTCGATTTATGACGAACAGATCGAATTTAGCTTTTATTTACATATAAACATTGATCAGCGAACATAACACGAGAGAACAAACTTCTAAAGCTCAAACGTGTTGCGTAACTCGAGAATATGATGAATGTAAATTAAAGCCTAAATTAAATCTGTTCGTCATATAAAGCGATCGAGTCTCTTCAGAAAATGTGGAATAAACCACAATTCTTATAGGTTAGTTTATGATCCCTTTATAAAGTTTTAGGATCATCAGAGCAGTAGATGTGTAGCTGTTAGTGGAGGGACAGAAAGCTATCAGATTTCATCAAAAAAAGAAAAATATCGTAATTTGTGTTTTCCAAAGAAAGTCTTGCAGGTTTGGAACAACGTGAGGGTGAGTAATTATTAAAATAATGTATTATTGGGTGAACTATCCTTTTAAGCTCAAGCAAAAATCTACAATTAAAAAAAAAAAAAAAAAATCTACAGCCACAATGGTTGAGAAGATATACAGTACTCCTCATCAATGGGCAAGAAATACAGGAGCGCTCTCAGAAAACGTGTGCCGGACAGGCATGGCCAGGCTTTTTCTTTAGGAAATCATTAATACAAATTATTTCTGTGATGCAATTACTAAAGTGTGTCATGAAACCCCCTTGTTTTATCACAAATCGTTCATACCTTAGATTTAAAAAGGACAAGAAATGGGGCATGTAAAGCTGTGGAAAAGTGGGAGAGGATACAGCCAATAAAACACAGACCAACAACACACTCATAATACACACAGACACATTCATTTAAAAGCAAGCGGAGAAAAAAACTAGCAAACAACAGAGTTGGGCGGACCTTGATGCATTTAGAAATATAAAAACAAACTCACACTAACAACTATCATGAACAGATCATACGGTTTCTTATTCATAAAAATATCAACACTCAACTTTCAAGAGAAACTGGTCTATATGAAAAATAAGGAAAATTTAAAATGACTAATAATATTTTCATTTTGTTTACGTGCACCATCACTGAACAAATGACACATCAGTTTAACACAGAAGGAATAAAGGCATAGTTACTTTTTTTGTCCATTCTTCTTTGAATTTTCGGTCTACATCACTGTCTTGTTGGTATCAGAATAATTTGTCATCGCCTTCAGAAGCACGGCTGTTATCAGTGTCTGCATTTTCACATATATATATATATTTCATTTGAAGTCCTGAGATGTGTGCATTGGCAGTGCTGGTTCATGTTTCGAGCACTAAAACAGTATATGAAATACGTCCTTAAATTTGAAACGCGCTTGCTTGGGTCCAAATATGAACTGATCACATAGCGAGTGTTAATCTCATAAACTGCTCTCATGCATGCATGTTACATATTAAATATTGTAATCATATATTCAATGTTGGTAGTCAAACTCCAGCTCTGAATGCATCACGGTAGAAACGCGAACACTTGTGCCATTGTACAACTGACCCTTTAAACATCAGTCAGCTGCTCATTTAATTATATTAATGCATAGTGTGACTGCCCATTAATCTTTACATTTTCTATTATCTTTACATTTTGATTTTATGCAGAGTTAACTGAATTACTGGTAAGCGAGTACCAAAATGTTTGTCATCCGCATAGAAACATCCTGACTAGATCCTCAATATTGGCATAGGACAGACCCCATAGTATTTAGGATCAAATCGTACAGCCATTTTATGAATCATGGCCAATTTAAAGTGGTGCATCTTTATTTTGAGTTATTAAAACATTTGAATTATGTTCGAGACTCGAGTCATTCAGACTGATCTGGGCCCTGTTTGAGAACCACTGTCCTAGGTTGTTTGAGTGTCATTTTTGTTGCTTTATTGGTAAGACGTTTTCTGAATTTCTCAATTGATACTGCTAAAATGAAAAAAAAAACTTCACTTTTGTTTTTGTTCTACTGATTCTGTTTCTTTCTTATTCATTACTGACTGTTAGCGTTTACAACAACTATTTCATATGCCCACTGTTGTGATTCCATTCATTCATATTTATTTTAGATCTTGGTTCACGCAACATGACACCATAACATACAAAAACATTGTGTGAGTGTGACGCACTGCAACACTTTAAACAGAATTTGCATAACTCCTTTATGATCACGTCGCGCACCAACTTCATAATTCGAGGGTGCTTTCACACTCTAAAGCATTTGAAGTGGATCAGAGTCTGTTTCTGGAACGATTCACCGTCATTTTGAACACAATTAGTCCAAACCAGATTCACATCTATTTTTAAAAGTACATTTTAAACAATTCTGTGGTGTTATGAATAAAAAAATAAAATTCAAAAAAGCGCTAAAAAAAAAAAAAAAAAAAAAAAATGAAACACTCCCCCATAGAGCATGACCTTAACTGTTAATATTGATAATGGCTGGGCGATCTGATAATATATCATGGTGACAATACAAAGTAGAACCAGACCGATTTATCGGCAGGTCAGGCCGATATTATCGGACGACATTAGGCATTTTCCAAACTATCGGTATCGGCAGTTATAATGGCCGATAAATGAATATTTCATGACAGTTATAGCAATGAGACGCATCATCTCTCCTTGGCCTGTTATATTGAAAACGTATGTTATACAATTTGCAATATGATGTTATCCATCAGCCGATATATCGGAATATCGGATTTTATAACCAACAAATATTTGTATCGGCCTTCAAAATCCTTTATTAAAGTATTAATCAAAAGATATTTTGCCATACCACTTACATAAATTATGTAAATAAGCATCTTAGTGCTGCACAGAAGTTACTGACAAGTTGATGTGATGTTGCAACATAAGCAACGTACAAATAAAACTTACAGTACATAAAAAACTTAATGTGATGTACTGTGTGTTTTTAATGCGCTGCTTGAGATGTGCATCACCGATTCATTGTATTTGTCCTATTGTTTGTTATTTGCATGTTTTCTTATTTTTTTTTTTAAAAACAGACAAAATAATATCATGATAAAGATATCATGAAACTTCTTTTTAAGATTTATCATATCTCCGACCTCCGGTCCAGTGTCACATTGCACACACCAATCCATTTATATTAATAGTAAACTTTTCAAATAGTTGCAGCTGTATCAAATAATCCTCAATACCAGCTGCCCCGGCATCAACTAATGCGATGTCGGTCTCGTGAGCACCATACTAGCTTAGATGAAGTGCGTGCGTTGATGGGTAAATGCTGAACATTGTGTGAGATGTAAATATATCTGTAGGTGGAACAGCTGGAACATTCTGTTCAAGCAGAGGCCGATCACAGCAGCAAACCCAATCCCCATCCAAGCGGAAACATGTAGCACAGATGCTTTCAAACAATCAACCTGAAATCTGTTAGGAGTGGCATGTCTGCGATGGGCCCCGTGGTTTCAGAGGGCCTCTTGTCTGAAGTAAACAAGATTGCAGCATTTCACCTCCACGTTCTGGCGTCAGAGGTTTTCCCCTGAAAACCCACCACATGGCCCGCATCACGTGTGTGTGTGAGTGAGTCTGCTGCCCTTCGCACTCGCTCACATGGACCGCTGGATTAGTTTTCATCCGTCACAAGGGTGCAATGTGACATGTCCTGAACAGCCTCCACCAGTGTGTCCCGACTAAATATACCCCCCCCCCCCATTGTCCTACCTGCCTCCATTACGTCACACACACATCTCTATTAGGAGCTGGTTTGCATAGCACCCTCCTCCCTACACATGGCCTCATATATTCTGATAAAGCCAAAAATGGCAAAGCCTTGGGGATGTTTTTTCTTCAGCCGATTCCCATGTTCAGCTATCCCTGTCTGGATGACAGCAAATACACAGCATACAGAGCAAAACAAAGACTTGAAAGATAAACCAAGTCAAATAGTTGAACAAAAGCATAACCATGAAGCTAAAGACACCATGAATGGAGAAAGACAGCAAAAAACAGATGCTCACGTGTCTCAATGCACCAAGATACGAAGCATTTAAATGACACGTACAGCTTATACCAAGTCTAATAGTGTACTTTACACTAGTCATATAGTCATATAGTATGCGTACTTTTATATATTATATAGAGAGATATATCAGAGTTTGAGGCCTCGTGAAATCCACTGAGTCATGCTAACACTAGCATCACGGCTAACACACACACACAGAGGCACATAAAGCGCAAAAAACACTCAACACAACAGCTGCTGCCCTCAAAATGTGTGCTGTGTTCAGTCTGAGGGGTTTGTGTTGATGAATGAGTGAAGATGGATGATAATGTAGCCGTTTATCTACTTTATCTCTGGGTCACGGTGAATTTGCTTTGTGTTCTCCTTTGTTTCAAACACTCTTCCTGTTTGAGCCAAACCATAAACCTCTATAATAATACAAAACAACAATTCACAACCAGAACGACCAATTCACATAAAATCAGTCAAAATATTGATTAACAAACGGCTGGGAAATTATTTTCCAAGACGTTTATTCATTCACTTAGCGATAAAGATAACACTAACTAGCTGGGCTTTAAGTTTCCTGTATAACATCTCGATCGACAAGCAAAACGACACCAAATAAAACCGAAAACACTATAATAGACAGTAAAATAGTCGATTAATGATAATACTACACAAACAGCCAATTAACTGCACGACAATAAACATTTGAAGAGAAATACATGCAAACGATGTAATTTTTAATCTCTGGTATCTTGAAGGCCAAAAACAGTTTAAACGCGAAGCAAACAACGCGTTATGAATAAAACACGCGTGTTTAAGCATAAATCTGCTGTTTTCGTATCATATTTCAGCTTTTAGGTCGAAAGGAACAACAGGCTAATTTTCCTAGCTAACATGCTATCATCAGCTAACAGCAATATTTGGTTAAACTCGCCAAGTTAATCATTTTAGACTAACCGCTAGCACATTAAATGACATTGCACAAACGAATAACTAAGACATTAGGCTTATTAGCTGGTTATTTCACCAAAACGAATCATATTTTCCTGTAGCGTTAGCATGAGCTTTTAAAATGTTGTAATGTGGGGGGGAAAGTGTTTTACTTGCCTTATATGAGTAAAACGAGAAGCTCCCGGAATAAAGAGACTATATATTAAACCCTTCGCGTTGGTCTGTGCCGCTAGTCCGCTGACGTGTGTGTTTCGGTGTAACGTTATGTGTGTTTTTCTGGCTGCTGTTTGTTGGTTTTCTTTAATAGTGTGAGTGACGTCACTGTGACTGACACCTCCATGGGGCGGGGCCAAATGCGCCAGTCACAACAAGTTTACTGTACAAAAACAACCTTCTGCTCTGAAGCAATAGCTCCAGTGCAGTGGCCAGGGGTTGCACTGCCCTGTCATCATTGTCAAATACTGGTGTTTGTTGTTCCTTACAGTTTGTGGGGGTTTGATGGTTTGAGACAAACACTGTTTTTCAAATGATTTCAAAAATGGAGTAACGTTACTGTGATAGTACAGGTAATACATTTTGCCACAATTTTAACCCAAACGCCAGTTTGCATATATTAGTCATCACTGTCATTCATATTAGGCTACTTGGCACTGGATGCAACATTATGTTTTTAGTAAAATGTGTTCAAAAGTTAAGGGCGTATCAAAAGGTCGGACTATCGAGATCCAAAACATTTTTAACACATTTTAAGCAGAGGCTTTATGTGGTCCATTGGAGAAGGTTATTTTTACACAAGCTTGTATCAGATGTCAGCGCACTGTGATCTGCTGACCCGCAGAACAGCCAGAGCCGAGCTCGCTCTGGAGGACACGTTGATCCAATCACAACACGTCTCCATCATGGCCAAGCAGACGCAAGATGAAGATACTGGGACACACAAATACCGGCTGCCTCAAAACATAGTGAGTTTCCTATAGACACGTTCAAAAACTTTTCTTCTTAAAAAACAAGCTTTATGTATGTGAAAATGTGTAGAAATGTATATAAAACCTATATGTAAACCTTAATGTATACAGTACATTGTATACTAAAATAATGATAAGATGAGAACCAGTTGGCTTGAAATTTTGTCAACAGGAAAACAATGAAACTGGATGTCTTCAACCCTGGGTCTGTTGTGAAAGCACTCTCGTATTTTGCCCCGGGTTATATAGAGCTGGAATATGATACGAGACCAACTCGCACTCCACGTGGAAGAACGGCGTCGCTTCTTTGAGTGATTTCAAAGAAAAGGAATGAAGCTAATAAAGGTGGTGAAGGATTGATTATATCCTTACGTTTGACGGCGATTGCATTTTCTTGAAGTGCAGCATCGTTGATGCATTTTCAGTAAACAATGTACTGAGTTATACCTGATAAAAGCTGATAATACCTGATAATTATAAGACTAAAGTAATATGATCAATATTACTTTAGTCTTCTAATTTTACTTCACATCAAAGATGATAGGTGTTAACAAAGATAGGTCTCATTTACAGTCTTTGTTAACACCTATCATCTTTGATTAAAGAATGAGATTATGGACTTAAATATTGTAAAACATGCCATTTTATTGTTAATGAATAATATAGTGGTGAGGTAAACATCACACCCGATAATGCATTCATACTTTGGCCCAAAATGACCGGATTCAATGAGATCATCTTTCTGAAAAAAAAATTCTGTCACCTTCCAATCATTTTTGACTTTCTAAATTCTGCAAAACACACACAATAATTTTAAATCCCCCTGAGGTGAAAAAGGTTTTTAATGTTGTTTATGTCTATGTGGTGTTTTTAATATGAACTTACGCATGGTTTGTCTTAAAGCATAAGTCAACAGCAGGGCCGTGCAGAGACCTCTGTAGGGGCAGGTGCTCAAAGTATAAAATGGGGCACATGGAAACAAGGCTTTATAGGGCTGTGCTCAAAATATCAATACAGTAATATATCAATACAGATGATTCTGCATCGATACAGCAGCAAATGCATGATGCAGTTTTGAAAAAGAACCAGAACAGAAAAGACAAATTTAAAGTTTAAAATTAAAAAAAATAATTGATGTGCTCTATATATAACTCTGGGATTAGAAACTGAAGCATCTTAAGTTGTTCCAACCTGATGGCTTTTTCTTCTCTGTTATACAGAATAATAAAGAACAGCTGTTATAGTGAACTGTGTAGGACAAAATCAACGTGGCCCATGTTTCGTGAAGTACAGTATAGTTTTATTTAATGGCATATCAGCATCTGTGGCTATTTTCATGGCAAAAACTGATTTACAAAAATACAAGAGTTACATTTTATACAATGAAAATAAAAAACAAAGCAAACAGAAACAGCAATTAATACTTTACAAGATTTTTAACATTAATGTGATGCCTGTTCTGGTAAATTCTTACTTAAGTCCTTAAGTGAGTTTGCTGCCTTTGCTGTTGATGTTGTTACTGCTGCTGCTGATACTGCTGGAGTTGATCTGAGACTGTAGACATTAAAATAAACAGAAATATAGGGTATTAGCTGAATAAACCATTTTTATGTGACCATGTCAAGATGTAAAGATTGCTGACAGTGTTTGGAACTGGCTCACTAGTTCACTGACCTGCTAAAGCTACAGATTCTACCCAGGCTGCTAAAGTATATAATACAATAATAGTATATAATAGTAACGTTACTAGGGCAGATGTTCACAGAGGCTTCTGCACACAAAACATAAGATACTAACTGGTAAGACTATGTGATAACTTACCAGAGTTGTGATAATCATTTTTATGTGAAAATATTTTTTTAATAAATACTGTAATAATAATAATAATAGTTTAAAATAAAAAAAATAGTTTTTAGTCAAATAACACCCCTCCACGCCCGTGAAACTTTTCTCCCTCAAACAGCAAGCTAACGTTACTTCTACAGCCTACACACAGCAATACAAACAACATATCTCTGCATGCTCTCTTCACGTCGTTCTAGTAAAATAATAATAATAAGTAAACAAACATCAAAATCACTTCGCTGAGAATAGAACACCACTTACCAGCAGCCGCAAGACTTGAAGATATCCTCTGGGAATGTGCGATTGCGCGTAGCCGCGCGAAATTATAAAATGCGCGTGCAGCGTGAGGAATCAGGTGAAAGGTCATCATGTGGGTCATTTTATTTAGGGCTAAATTATTATTCATTCATTTTACTACTAGTTAGATGGGGCAGGCATCCACAAAAGTGCCTTTAAATACAACCCCCCCCCCCCCCCCCCCCCGCACGTGCCTGGTCAACAGCATAACAGAACAAAAAAAAAGACAACAAACATACACCTTGAAAGAGCATTAGTTGATTTATTCTTTCCACAGGACACCATGGAAAGTAAATTTATTTACAAAATCTGGAATGTTGAATAAATGCATACCAATCATCTTAACAGTAGCTGCTTGCGGAGAAACCTTTGACGTAGCTATACATTAAAAGGGCTGCTTCTGTGATGCAAGTTATTGCTGGTTTTAAAAAACGTAATCACTAATGCCAAGAACAAATCATAAACCTTTTAAAAAAGTATTTACATGTTGATTAGTAATCTCTAAAGTCAAAGTAAAGTGGACTAAATAAATAAAATTAAAAGTGGGACAGTAAAAAGAACAACAGTTTTTTCTTAGTCACTGTTCGTTATTACGTTTTTACAATGTCTTCGCAGACAAAATAAAAAAAAGTGACAGTCGAGTGATCTACGCTAGGCTGATTCGTGACAAAACAGAAGTAACAGTGTCCACAAAACAATGTGTCGAGTGAAACATTCACAGCAAAGATGAGGGGCGCAGTTTTATCGACTAACGATGTTCTTTAAACTGTACGATTAATAATTTTTTACTCCAAAAAAGTAATCAAATGTAGCAAATTAATTTACAATCCATAGGCAATTTTGACCCAAAGCTTAACATGCTAAATTAAAATTATCGCTATTATAGCGAATCAATCGAGTTTCTGTAAAAAGGGCAACGTGCTCTTTCACATCAAATTGTGGATTTGTCACATTATCAGTATGTTAATTTGATTACTTGGATTCAATTAGCGCTCCAGTCTACTGAAGAATACAGCGAAGAACGATCAAAATGAGGAATTTCATGCAAATAATTCACGCAGTACTACAATCGACAGTGGGTCGTTCTCCTCCGATGCAGGCAGGGCAAAAAAAAAAATCATGGCCTTTCAATGCAACTACAAATACAAACATTACGATTAACGTAGCTTTTCGAATCTCTTTGCTATTGAAGATTTTGATGTATCCACATACAATGCAATGATAATCTTCATGGGGTGTTTGGAAACAGCAGTGCAATCGCTAATGTGACGAGACATCCATTCGCACACTGTTCAGACTTTACGAACATTTTTTATTCGATTTTTTACAAAAAAATCTGAAACGCCATTTCCTATGTATTCGTTTTTAAAAGATTTACAATATAAAACGCGGTATCAATCGAGGAATACTAAATGGGTTCTTTATTTATATAAAAACGCAACTGACTGCATCTTGCGAATGGAATAAACGACTTTCTATTGCTCTTACGCCCACTGTGCCATACGCCAGCCTAATAAGGCCACTGAATATGCGGCGTGGATCTGTACGAGTATTGCTCTGGGTCGAACGCATTTTGTGACAGTTCAGGGTCTATGGCACTTGACATGTCGTTTTCTCGAAGCCCCCCATAGCAAACGTCCACGACTGCAACTAGTCAAACGTTAGAATGTTTTCGTAAGAGAATAAAATATCACATCTACAATCTTCTTCACAGAATAAAAAACGTTTTTGACGAACTCCAAATTGAACTAAGGAAAAAAATAAATGTTTGAGCGCGAATGCTTCGGATGACTTCGGTGGCATTGGAATCGGGTGGCTGTGTTGTAGAAGTCAGAGGAAAGAAGTTCACGTGCCAGCAGTTTCATGCCGCCCAGCCACAGAGTCCCAATATGCTTTGGTTAAGGTACTTAAACCACTTTCTGTTTCTGTCTATTAGCAAGGCTGCTCTCTTTCGAAATCCTTATGGAAGTACTTCATCGCGTTCCTGTCCATGTTTCACGTGCAGGGAGCATTTCAACACATCCTTCCAGGCGGCATCCGGGCTTCCACTTCTGTCCGGTGGAAGTTTGCAGGAAGAAACTCTTGTTTCACTGGAGGAGACTTCCAGAAGGAGAAAGCTGAGAAGAGTTTCTAGCATTGAGGTGGATGAAGCAAGTTTTCTTCACACGGGTAATCTGACCACGAGGCCAACAGATTTCACATCCAGTTCAGTTTAGCTCAGCCCAGTTCTACATTCATTACCACAGTTAGCACGTAGCATTGTCTTCCAACTTAATCTCACACAGGTCATAAAAGTGGTTTTAAAATCTTTAAAATGATAAAAAACAAACGAGTGAGATTTGATCGAGAGCCCTGCCCTCAAGCGGTCAGCTCATGTCCCATAAGAACTCAATCCAGGTGATGTCTTATAAAAAGAAAAACAAAAACTATCTTTACAAAAAGCACAGGGTTTCATATCAGTTGGACTGCACCAACAGGCTTTCCCACAGTGAAGGCGCATGCTCCCAGACTCTTCCACCTGATGCAGTGGTTTCGCCCCTATCCACCGATGGTCAAAGCTTGTCCCGTTTACATCAGCTCAGATTAACTACCTACAGCACTGGCTCCTCTCGGTACAAAAATAAGACAGTGCACATTCAGTTTCGTCAGTTATGCGGCCATCTCTCGAACGATGATCAAGTCGACGGTGCTGGGGAACGTCTTCAGGAGGGAAACGGCGTGTCCGTGATCGATGTTAACAAAGCTGTATCCGTTTGCCTGCAAAGTGGATGTTAATTGACGTTAGTGAATTACTAAGGTATGGATAAGACAAAATATGTGAAAAGTAGGTAGTAGAAATTACCTGGATGATCTTGTCCCCCGGTTGAAGGAGTTTTGAAGCCGGTCCCTCCGACTGAACCCTCGTCACGAAGATCCCCTGTTGGTCATTTATGATTTAAGAGTTCATAATTCATTGGAATCATACATTGAAATCAAAGCTCCAGAAATGGATGTGCACACCTATTTCTAAAGAAAAGGCAAGAGAAAGAGAAATACTGACGTAGTCGTCTGGGTGGAAGGGATTCCCGCGGCCACCCACTCCTCCTGATATACTGAAACCCAGCTCAGGGTTCTTCTCGATCTTCACATGGAGCTGAGAACGCAAGACAAACCACAACGCTTGAGTTCACATCACACTGATGCCTAAATATCAGTCTGGCTATTAGCTAGCATTATCCAATATCCCACACAGTGTAGGTGACATCAGCATTTTAAATTTTAATGATAGACCATAAAACCAAGAATGTTTATAAAAGCATAGACGGTTCATTTTGATTTTCTATTGGCACTCTGTCTACACCAGACGCGAGAGACGGGACGCGACAAAAGCAAATAGTGCCCGTTTATACCTGGTATTAAGATGTGTTTTGGTGGACTAAGTGGACGACGCTAAATACAAGTGTAATATACACTTGTAATACAAGGGTCTAAAACGTAGAGTTTGTGCACTTTAGAAATGCATTCGACCGGATTGCTTTCATAGTGTAGGCATCCAATGGGTCGAATGTGTCTGAAGAGCCACTAAAGACCGTTTACTCTTCGCATGCTGACCTAATGCATAAATATTATGGGAAGCGCTCTAGCCAGATGGGAGTTAAACTTCGTTGGCTGGAGACACAAGTTTGATTTGAAGATGAAAAACGTATTCCTGATTTCTAACACACACTCACAGTGTCCGGCTGTTCTTGAGCTGTCAGAGCAGACACTAAAGCTGCTGCTTCTCCATGTTTTTTCTGTCGTCTCTGGTCGCGTTCATGTGTAAATTGCACAAGCTTATTTCGTCCATTAAATTAAAAGATCTGAAAAAGCCCTTACATTTACCCCACAGACCCTCCCCTTGAAGAAATCAGGACAGAAGTTGACGGGAATGTCTCTCTTGTGATCCAATCGAGCAAAACTAATCTTAATACCAGGTGTAAGCAGAGCCTATAAACCCATTATAATCGGTGATGCTGTCTACACTGGTGCCACGACTGCTGCGTCCAGTGGAGACACGGTGTTAGGCAGATGGTCTATAGCTGTGTCAACATTTCAAATGCAGGGCACATATTGATATTTCTGTGAGACTGGTCCCACCTCCTGCTGCAGGGTCTCTTGTGGGACCCGTGGAGCACCCGGGGGCTGCTGGGACACCTTGAGCATCAGGTAGTCGATGAGCTGCTCTCGTGAGGGGTGGCGTGCCATCGGGGGTTGACCGCAGCTCATGGGAGGTCTCACAGGAGCACACATTTGGCCATTCATCAAAGGCACCTGAGAGACAAATGGACACACCAAACCATTAAAAGGTGCACATAGTATTTCTGCCAGTTAAATCACTACACACTGTCAACTAATGGCAATCTCTCTCCTCAAGGCTAAAACAAGTCAGTGCAGTGATCTTTGCTTTTAACTCTCAGGTTTTGGGGGCTGGACAGGACCAGACAGAAGCTACTTTCAGAGATACAGAAGATTTATGATCTTCTATGTTGAGATTTCTGTGATGAGGAACAGGCCACCTTAACAATTCTTTTGAAATTTCATTGACTAGACAGAAATCAGTGAAAACACACTAACTCTATTCAGTGATAACTTTTTTTATAAAAAACAAACAACAAAAAAACCCCCTTGAAAATCGAGTTAAGGAAATTATTAGGCGTTTTCTATAGAAAAACAAAAAACAAAGGATGGCCCTTTAACCCTAAAACCATATTCTGGACAAATGTGGGCAAAATTTTAAGTTTTGATTAATTTTTAAAAAAATACTTCCTTTGATCTGAGCGGTACAAGACTTGGCTAAGTTTGCCTCCGGAACACACACATTTTTTTTTACTCAATTCTACAATGTTAAGTGGGTGAAAAAAACCTCCTTAATCTTGTTTTAGGTCAAAAATGGGCACCCATAGAAATGAATGGGAAAAACTGTCATTTAAAACGCATAATTTACATAGAAAATATGGTACTATTTGAAGTAAAAAAAAAAAAAAAAAAACCTATCGAAGACAGTGATATAACATTTATAATAAATAAAAATTAGGATCACACCCGAGTCCTCTGTGCCCACATTTGTCCACAATTACAGGATTAAGGGCTATAAAGTGAATACAGTTAGGGGGCTAAGTGTTTGTCTAAATGCCTACTTATATGATGTGATGCATTTCCCAGACACCAGGTGGCAGAAAGTTCCCAGAAATCATTTCAATGAACCATGAATCTGGTTAGAAGAACAAGAAATCCATGTAGACTGATGAAGCGTCACACTTTTAGACCTTTAATTCGAATCAATTCACCTCACTAAATGGTTTATTTCCCGAGAGACCAAGACTATCACAATAAAACGAATTGCATCTTTGTTTTCAAGGACACTTTCACACAATGTCCAAAAGTCAATCACCAAGCACAAACAAAACAAATTAAATGGTCTAAATATTTTCCAGGTGGTCAGAAATTCTACAACTAAATCACGCATCTTTTACATACATATAAATCTCAACTTCAGATCATTTTTAATAATAATTTTATCCTTCCATGTGTTTATTGCAGTCATTAGTGAGAACATCCACAGCTAGAAAGATCAGCTTTCGAACATGTCAGGCTTCTTTAAAGCAGTGCTTGTTAATTAGAGCTAATTAATCACTGCTGGAGTCAGGCGTGCCCACTGGGTCCATATCTCAATGCAGTTCATTAGCACATTACACACAACCACAGATGAGGACGTATAGGATTCAGTCATAAGGAGAAGTTTAAATGATATTCCTGAACATCACTGCATATTGTTCTTCATGAGCGCATAGAGCAAAATATCTGAACGTTATCGCATTTGATAAAGCAAGCAACATTTATACAATTCAAGTGTCCAAATACTTTTTGTGTCATTAATTTATTGTGTAAAGCACTTACTTTTCTTAGAGTGTCGATATGGTAGCCCGGTTGTCCATGAGGACTGAAGACATCGTCCTACAGAGAAACAGCACAAAATGTCTCAAACTTTGCAACGAGAAAAGGTTTACTGTATTTGACGATGCTTGTTTAACCATCATGGGATGTATTTTGAGTAATTTTAACTACAGTGAATGACTATAGTATTAAAACATACAGCTAAATAAGAACTAGGCTGGATGTCACTAGTGACTGGGAACTGCAGCCATTTCCCATGAATGTGGAATTCCCAGTAAATTTGATTCATAAGCCTGTGTTGCTTAAGCTCTTGTTATGCGTCACAGTATCCAGGGCTCAGTATCCAGTGTATATGGATCAGGTTCGTCCTCCTCTGAATCACTATCTGTAAGTATTATTAATAATGTTTGCTGTTATGTTTTCTGTAGCATGCACAATATAGTTATATTGTGTTGTGTACACTCCGCGCAGCTTCTAATCGGGGTAAAGTTAGTTTTGTTTTTGATATTCACCAGACATTCATTGAAAAATGGCAATTACCTCCTAAACGACTTAGCCAAATATGACTTCGCTCTATATAATAAGCACTGCCCCTCAAAAGCCCCCGCAATGTGAGTTTCGCCGGGAAAGCTTGCTCTTGACGTAGACGCGAGTAAGCGACAGTGCGGAAAGTGTATATATACACAACACTATATACAATTTTCAACATTTGACAAGCTATAATCCTGGTTATGGGCGTTCCGTTGCCGACAGTCTCTGCCTACGGTTTACCAATAACAACTGACTGGGTCATTTGACCAATCGCTGCAGATTCACGTCACTCAAAGGAGGTGTTTGGGAAAATGAATCGTTGAACGAATCATTTGGGAGTCGTTGAGCAAATCGGGTAAAAATAAATGCATATTATAAGACAAATAAAGTGTTTTAATCCTTGCATGCACGTTAAACTGTTTTTGGGAACTCCCAAAACAAAAATAGGAACATTTCAAATCCTATGATAGGGGCTCTTTAAAACCGACTTTATGGGGCTTTCAGCTAAACTGATCAAAACAACAGAGCTTTCTTGAGGTCAGATTGTGCTTTTAAGCACACAGAGAAATAAAGAGTGTTTGTTTCCAGGACTTTAGTGTATATGGTTTAGTGGTTAGGAATGTTCTTAATCTCGTATTACTTAGACAACCCAAAGAAACTGAGCATATTGTGCAAACCAGTCGACGCTGGATATAAGCTGAGAAAGGTGAACTTGGGGTGGGGGTCTTAAGCTCCATAAGGGGCATTCTCATCAATGCTTGCGGCTTAGAGACGTTTGTTGGCTACTCAAAAGCCAGCTTTTCCCCCCAGAAATGCGCAGAATTGTGTGGAAAAGAGCAGATTGGGCAATCTTCTTTTGTAACTCATGGAAGAAAGTTAGTCATACAGGTTTGGAACAACATGATGATTACAGAATCTCAATTTTTGGGTAATTTAACCTTTTAACTGACTTTCCAAACCCTATTCCTAGACGCCTCCCTTATCTGACCCATTTATTTCAGGTCTTCCTGTCTCAACTAACAAGGTGATAATTTAAAGCTGTGTTTGTTTGTTTTCATATGCTTCAGCAAGGTGGTTGGGAAACATTCAGGTTAAGTGTTTACAGAAACTGCAAGGTGATAAATGCCTCTAAATTTGTTGGGAACAAAAGTCACACAGCAAGCGGAGAGAATGACCCCTTGGGTAAGGTTACAGTGAGGCGGTACTTACGCTGGGCCCATGAGCTCCGATCTGCCACCGGTCTACAGCGCTACAGGCCAGAGAGCTCTGACTGCCAATGAGAGTGGCCAAAGACCGAGATAGAGAGCTCTGATGACATGACACATGCACACAAACACACATGCAATTAATGAGGACTTCAGTGAGCATGCATTGACCATGAGTACACTTTGAAACATGCATGGGTTAGAGTTGGTTAATGTGTTAATGTCCATACACAAACATGCAGAGAAATACTGGGTAATGAGCATTTTTATGAGAGAAAATAAACATATAGCATATGTATATAAATAGCACATGCACGCAGTTAATGCTGAATAATGATGCAGCGTGGAAATTCAGACTTGAGGTTCAGAAACTAGACTGAGCGTGCCCTGCAAAACTTGCTTCTATGCTGCCAGGGTGTTGCTATATGATTGCTAAGGTGGTCTAACGATGTGTCTAAGTATGAATACTTGCAACTAATTAGGTGAAAAAACAGATTGATTTCCGTTACTTTATCCACTACAGTAAAAGACCTGGGTGTTATACTAGACCGCAACTTGTCTTTCAAAAAAATATATTTCATATGTTACAAGAACAACCTTTTTCCACCTTAAAAATATACATTCCACCTTAAACATATACATTGCTAAGCTACGTAACATGCTATCCATTTCTGATACAGAAAGATAGTTCAGGCATTCATGACCTCGAGACTAGGTTACTGTAATGCTTTATTAGCTGGTTGTCCTGCATCCTCAACAAACAAGCTACAATTAGTGCAAAATGCAGCTGCTAGAATTCTAGGTCAAGAAAATATGATCATATAACACCAATTTTTTCATCTCTACACTGGTTACCTATTAAGTTCCGTATCTGACCTATAAAGCCTTAAAGTGTGTATTTAATGGACATTCTATTGCCCTACAATCCATTATATTCTTTAAGATCAGTAAATTCGAGGCTTCTGGTCATTCCTAGGATATCTAAGTCCACTAAAGTAGGGAGGACGTTCTCACATTTAGCTCCTAAACTCTGGAATAGCCTTCCTGATTTTGTTCGAGGCTCAGACTCGCTGTCCCAGTTAAAAGACGCACCTCTTTAGCCAAGCATTCACATAATGCTTACCTTTTATACCACTGTTGAATCAGATTGAATGCAGTCATATTATAAACAGCAGCTTTGCTAATTATTTCCCATACTTTTCTGCAGTTATCCCAGGACGTTAGTCCTGAGGTAAATAGCGTTCGTTAGCTCCAGCTTGTATCCAGCCTCTAACGGAGACTTCAGATTAATACATGATTAAGTTAACTAACTGTTTTTTTATGTACATTTCTGAAATGCACTTTCTGTAAAGCTGCTTTGAAACAATGTGTATTGTGAAAAGCGCTATACAAATAAATTTGAATTAATTCATAGTGTTACTAAGTGACACTTTACTATTTCATGAGGCCACTGGGTTTATGGATTTATGAAGGACAGTGAAGTTCATTCCATATCAAATGTGGTACCCTATGCAATTTCAGATGCACATAGCTATGTTATTGCCTACACAATGGGCTAGCAATCCCTGCTCCAACCTACTAGCTATTTTCTAGCAAACCTAAACACCTTGATTAGTTGGTTCAGGTATGTTTGATTAGGGTTAGAGTTAAACTCTGCAGGACAGTGGTCCTCTGGGACTGGAATTGCACAAGACAGAACCTTCAAGTCCAATCGATTACAAAAGTAGCAGCACACTTCAACAAGACGTGCAATCTGAAGTATCATTCATGTCTGGAATATAACTGGTAATGGATGAAGCTTTTGGCTTTGAACAAACCGTTAATTCTAAGTATTAGCAACAGCTATGCTTGCCTTTGTATACACTATTAGTTTTCGTATCAAGCATACCTTCTCCATCTTCTTGGCCTCGATGTGTCTCATGACCTGATCCCTCCAGTCGGCTGGGACCCTGCCACCACCTCCAACCGGCCCGTCCAGTAGCGAGTGCTCGGACTTCACCCTCATGCTGGGCCTCTTACTGGGGCTGCCATGCTGGTAGTTGAAGTCGCTGACGGACATGGTCCTCTCTGGAAGCTCGTGCGGTGGGGGCCGGGCGCTCTGTGGCCGGGGAGCGTTGGGTCCGTCGATGCTGTAGGTGCGGGCTGACAAGGGTCTGTGGAGAGCCTGGCTCATCTGCAGGGGCCCACGGCCCACCGTGTGAATGTCCCGATACGTCATGTACTCTCCTTCCAATCCTGGCATGCGACGTGGGTCCGACATGCACATGGAGGTGCCAGAGGATCCACTGCCTTGCCTCTGCAAGGTCCCTCGCTGGCCAACAGAGGGCAGCATCCTTTCCTTGGCCCACATGTCCGGGGTCTTGGGCGGGCCGCGCTGTTGGGGCTGGGGGTAAGGAGGGGCGTTGTTGCGGTTTGAGTAGTTGGTGTTGGCAAGGGAGTGCTGTGGCGGTAAGTAGGTCTGTTCCGGGGGGACGGGGGTACGTTGGCTCCACAGGTTGTCTTTGGGGACTGTGCTGCTGGCATACTGGACGTTATACTGGGGCGGGGGGCCCGTTGGGTAGCGGGCGCTGCTAACCGGAGGTTTGGAGCTCAACAGCAAGTCGGAGGACGACGCCGAGGATCCAGGGTAAATCTGCAAAGTTTGATCATTGAGTAAGGATGCAGATTTGGAGCGGACAATGCTCTGGCCTTGAGCGGCAGGTACAGATGTTCTGGTTGCACATGCCACTTCATACGGGGGGATTTCTCCCTCGAAGGAGAACAGCTTCATCCCTCCAGCCTCCATGTTTGCGATGCTTTGAGATTTCACCACTGGGGCCGGTGGACATTTCCTCTCTGGTGACAGCTCCTCTGTGCTGCGAGAAAGACTCATATCACTTAATGCCGTTACACCTGTCGAGGCGGTCCTCGTAGACTCGTAGCGCAAATTAGCGGGAATTTGATCCGTTCGGCCATTGAAACTCTCCCCAGAATGGGTTTTCTGGAGTCGATTGCCGTTCTCAAGATTCTCGAGTGACAGCATGGCATTGTTGTAGCTTGACATGGACTCCTTGGCTGAGGGACTCTTGGTTCTTTCCAGGTCCTCATACGACACCATGTTGTCAGGTGGGAGTTTGGCCACGTTCATGTTGATCTGATCCCACTTGCTGTACTGCTCTGTCACACCATTTTTGATGCCCTTTTCAATGAGGGCAAGCCTCTCCTCCATGGAGAGACTGTAGTCGGCCATCTGGTCTGACTTGCTTTCGTAGCTTTGCTGGTTCTTCAGGATGGTCTGTAAGGACGTCTCAGAGCCGTTGCAGTTCTGGAGTAAAGGAGTCATCTGCTTCAGCTGGTTGAGGTTTTCATCCTCTTGTCTGCGTTTGAGGAAATCAAATCAAGTTAGGGAAAGACTCTAGCTCTGTTCCCAAACCTAGTGAGCTGCCTTTCTGTCTACTACCTAAATGGACAGCTGCCTTCTAAGTAGGAACACATATTGTGATTCTTTTCCCCAGATACTTGGTTGACATTGATCTAGTCTAGCTTTTTATAAATGAATATCATTTTTACAGTCCTCAACTAATGACAAAGCAAGTTTATGCATGCAACACTTTTATTTCTGCCTTCATTTAATACATCTTTCTAATGACAAACAATGTTTCGACCCCTTTTCAACTTTAGTTAATAATAAAAAAGAACTAATGACACAACTCAGATTTAAACTTGGGTTGAATCTTTTTGTTTGGAAAGTTCATGTAAACCTGTGACCAGATCATATATGTAAAAAAAAAAACAAAAAAACTGGTGACTTGAGAAGCCGGGGCATTACATTGTAGTAATTTTCCATTGAGAAATATTTAGTTAAACGCTGAGGTTCATTGTCATGTTTTTGACTCGGGGTGTATTCAATGTGTGTTCGTACCTGTTCTTGGGGATGAGAGGCATCTTCGACTCCCTCTCTGGGGTGCAGAGGGAGTTGTCCTGACTGCTGTCTGTGGTCAAGGACACTGAATCAGACATGCGTGACGGAGAAGAGCAGTTGCTGTTGTTCTGGTTACTGTTGGCCACCGTCTCATCCAGCAAAGAGTCAGCATCCTTCCCATCATCTACATCACCAGATAAAAAAAAAACATCATATGCATTTGTAAGTTCAATTACACACCTTATTTTGAGGAACAATTACCCACGTTAATGGGAGAATCAATTGATATTAATGAAAGTGACGAGAGTAAGTATATCTTTACCTTTTTTGTCCTTGCTGAGGGCCACTACTTTGGGCTGGTTAATGGAGATTTCGATGAGTGGAGGTCTCATTTCGGCTATCTTCATTTCCTCCTCCTCTGATGACAGCTCCTCTGAGTCCTGACCACAACCACATCACACCAAATGCTTAAATTCAAATTTATACTCCAACTTTCTTCCTGCTTCTACAGTGATAAACGGACGCCATTTTCATATTCATTTGTTTAAATGATCCCTATGATAGAGCATCTATTGACAAATCTCACATAATACAATGAGCAAATGTATCCTGACAAGAACTTTACACCCATTCATAGTAAGAGAATAATTTACATTTATCTTTATGGATTTAACAGACGCTTTTATCCAAAGCGACTTAAAAAAGAGGAACAAAAGCAATTCGTCAAGGAGCCAACAATATTCGCAGTATACACTGCCAGGTTTATTTGACAACCAGATTTAGAAACAAGCTAGAGAAGAGGAGAAATGTGTGTGTGTGTGTGTGTATGTGTGTGAATTGGTTTAAAGGTGTGGGTTAGTTAAGTGCTTGTGGAAGAGGTGCGTCTTCAGCTGATTCTTGAAAGTTGTGAAGGTCTCAGCAGGACACGTGGATATATGAGCATGGCTAATGTGTGAACGTGCATGTAGCATACAGTGATAAGACAGATTTTGCAGTTTTATCTTTACAAGCCACATTTGCTGATCTACTATATTACCATCACTACAATTTGTTTAAATTTTAAAGGTCATGAATCACCTTTTCCTCATCCTAATGCCATATCAAATCCATGTAAGTTTCTTCCATGGACCACAAAAGGACTTAAGTAGTTTTAACAGTACATAATGAACATGTATGGAAACTATATATATTCATATATTTAAACATTTATTATTTAAAGCCTTATTAGCATCAATGGCTATATTCATGTCAAAATCAACAGTATTTAAATTTTTTAAAAATTATTATGATTACAATATCATTTCAATACATTGTTTACAATAGTTAAATTTTGTATTAAAATAAGCAATATACAAAAACGTACATATATAACAATAACAACAATACTATACACACCATCTTTTAATTTAGTGCATGATAAAAATTCTAACATTATTCCAGGAGAAACCTTTTTAAAAATGTCCATTAAAATATTTTCTGTATAATATGATTTAAAGACTTTCTATTAAAATATCGTATATACAACCTGGTCAATATCTATTCTCAAAATAACGATAATTAACTCCTTGATTTAGTACTAGATTTATATAGTTTGAAGAAGAAAAAAAGCCTGCTATACATGTATTATAAAAGTAGTCCATATACACACATATGAATGACCTGATTGTAATGCTAACTTAAATCGAATGGCAACTTTTCGAATGGCCAGTTTTTCAGTGCACGAGTCACATGAACTACTTTTATGCTACTTTTAATGTTTGACAGCCTGGTACAGATTCACTCACCATCATAGAGGTGTGAAACTACACAAGAAAGAGTCAATGATTTAAAAAAACGAATAATAATTTGCTTCAATAACCATATTCATAACATTTCCAATTTTTGACACTTCGATATAATACCTCAAGGGTGTCATCATGGTTCATCATGGCTCTCGTGTTGTCTGAAGTCTTGAGAGGGATCCTTTCAACGCTGTGGTAGTCTATTGAATCTATTGGTTCGTAACTGTGATGACTGTTCATCATTGTTTTAGGCTCCATTTCAACAGCTTTGCCATTGGTGCAGGGGCTTTCAATCACCTGACACACAAGGAATTTAGGGTTATTCCAACATCGGCACCAAGATTAATTTTCAATGTAATAATTACGTGGACCCCTCCCACAGTAGGACATGCAACTGGTAGCGTTTTAAAATCAAACCTTCACTCCAACGTCCTGCACTCCGATATGGTTCCTCTCACTGGCCCTGGTCTCTTTTCTTGCCTCGTCACTGGACTCGTCCTCTTTGAGTCTGTGAGCCACGGACTGAGCTGTTTTCACCATGTTCTTCAGTTCATCTGGGTACGGTGTTGGGTAACGCTTCAGATTGCCCTCCTGTAAAGACAAAGACACAGCTAAGTTACTCGAGGAATCTATCAGAGCGAACTTCATAGGATCTGTAAAAAAAAAGATTAGATGGGGTCTAAAATCAGATTTATTATATAATAATTTAATTTCATATTATATATAATGATGCTTTATATTAAACATTTGTTTACAACATTGTAAGAGAAAACACAGGTCAGTTCTTACAGGTGTCGCTGAACCCGTGGCCAAACCACTGATTCCATTTAATTGGAGAAGGTGTTGGTGAGCTTTTTACAACACTTTCAGGGTCACACTGGCGCTCTGAGAGCTGATAGTGAAGCTACGTTAGACAGCTTGGGAGCCTGTATGTGTTCCTGGCACAGAGTATAAGCCAGACAGGCATATTGAGTCATCAGGGGTGCAAGACCGGGCGCGAGAGGGAGGGAACCAGATACCGAGTGTGTAATATCAGCGAGATGAGGGGTGGAAGGGAAAAATAAGGTTGACGTTGTACGCTCTAGGGCCCCTGAGACAGTGAAGACTTCCATTTCACTTTCTGACAGGAGTCATGTCAGGGTTAGAGTTTTAATGAGTTTCCACTGCAATGCAGCGAAGCGCAGGCTGTGACATGCTGACGAAACCAGGTGAGGCTGTTCCACTCAAACCGTTTTACCTCAAGCTGCCAAAACATCAAGAAATAATCAGACCAAAAATGACAATTCTGTCACCATTTACTCATTCCCATGTCGTTTCAAACCTGCACGACTGACTTCCTTCTGCTGCACACAAAAGAAGAGATTTGTTTGTTTGTTGCTATTGCCATTCCAGCATCTAGAGCTATTTTATGGCCAGATCAATGTAGTGAAAATAAATAGTAGTTATAAAAAAACAACTGACATCAACTCACATCATTATAACAAAAATGTATATATAAAGAAGATTTTTCATTTTAATGTTTGTAATTTAGTTATTTAGCGCATTTTTTTAAATTAATAATATTAACTTTTTTTCCTCAATAAATCAGTTGTATGTTTGGGCATGTTTGAGAGAATTCGGGTACGTTGGGTATGGGTGTGTTTGAGAGAATTCAACATGTTGAATTGGCTCTTTGAAAATGAAATCTATAGTTTGGCTAGATATGTAGAAAAGGCGTGGAAACTTAGGGAAAGGAATTTATATCCTGACCTAAATTGACGGGGTCTTGTTTTGTTTTGTTTGTTTATATTGGGAAAATGATGGTATAGTATCTTTTATGATGGTCATCCTCCTATGTACTTTGTATGATGGTCATCTTGTTTTTGTATTATGTTTGTTTTATGTCATTAGTGTCTTTTAAGCCTATTTGTGCTGGGCATGTAAGTGCAAGACACTTTAATAAATAAAAAAAATAAAATTAAAAATGTATTTAATAAAAATGGTCTGAATCAGTTTTTAGAATTATTTATATACTACTATATTTATAGTAATTTATTTTATATTATTTTAATTCATATTTTGAATTTACTATGTACTTATTCATTTTTAATATTATTTTTAAACATTTATTTTAGTTTTTCAATAAATATTAATTTTAGTTGCTAAGGTAATATTTCTAATATTCATTGAAGTTTTCCACCAAATATTTATGTTTTATAAACGTAAACTGTTAATAGTTCATAGTTTAAGTCTTCGTACTTTGTATGTGCTTTTGTACATTTTATTCTATTTAGGCTTCAGTTTCAGTTCTGACTGCAAGCAGGTTGCCACAGTACATTTTGAGAATCAATTGTCTTCTTTTTCTTTCCTTATCAAAATGTGCCAGGTAGCTCCACCCACACTGGTCCAAAATCCCACTCAACATAGCTGTATATTAAACATCAAACATGCTCCGATTAGCTTATTGTGAAAGCAGAAAAGTGATTTAAGTGTGCCTGGTTAGAACACAACAGAATAACAAGGGGATTAGATGGGTGACATGAAGCGAGAGAGAAGGGCGAGACATGCACAAAGCGAACAGAAGATGGACAGAGCAGGCGCTGGGAACTGACCCGCGGGGGCGTCTCTCGCTCATCCTTGTCCTCGTCACACTCGAAGGCCACTTGCGCTCGCTGCTTGCGCTGCTCCTCCCAAAGAGACGGGTTAAAGCTCTCGCTGTCCGAGTTGGGCACATCTGTGAAAGAGAGGCCAAGAAACCATTAACAAAAAATCAAAACATGCCATCAGTGCAGGATGGAAAGCTTAAGAATCTCAAAGCAAATCCTGTACTGAGTTTGTTTTGATTCAGTTTGTCTCTGACAGTTCAGTTATTCCTGATCCAGCAAGACCAAATCATTAAAATTGACTAATGCAGTGTCTCTCTGCTATGTGGATTAACAAACAGCAAAATTCTGAATGAAACAGCCTGAGCTTGGTGGGCGGCACGGACTCGGTTCACACACATCAACTCTCATTTGTGTTGTGTGCCCATTTAACAAGACATCTGGGTTGAGGAGAGCACTATGTCGTGTAGGCGCTCAGACTTCAGGCTGTTTCTAAAGCTCAATCACGCTTCCAAACTGAAGCGGACCCCGGAGAACGTCAGTCAGAGCCAGTGTGTTCGCGCTCTGAGGAGTTTAGAGTAGAGTTGCTAGGAAACAGGTTAAGACTCATTAATCTCTTTCCCCAGGAATCCAGAGTCTCAGAGAGGAAAAACAGTGACATGAGCAAGTTCTGGCTGCAGGTAGCAGCAGACATTTGATGCTCAGTCAGGTCTCTAAAACTATATGAAAGACTTCACAGACCTGACTGAGATTCAAATGTCTGCTGCTACCTGCATTTGCTTCTCGTCCATTCAGACCTTTTATAGCTCACACTCTAAAATGAATGCTTAATGTTTGTAAAAGGGGTTATAACAGTGGCCTTTTGTCACCAAGGGCTCTGGCGGAGCGTTAACCAGTCACACAACCTCTAGGTCTAGGACATCTCAGGTATCGCACATTGTACATGTCATTCTGTACTTGCATTGTCAAGTTCAAGGCGGCAGTCGAAAATAGTGAATCTATGCGCTATTCACACAAACATTCACTTCACGAATGAACAAAATGGCGTCCATGACATGTTGAGATGTCCATGACGACACGAAGCGGAGTAAAAAAAATATGTATTAGTGCAACTTTCATGAAGTAAAAATCACTAAAAGCCTTCCTTCAGCTAGAAAAAAACTAGTCCCTGACTGTGAACAGCAACAATGTTCCAATGTGTAATATAAATAGAGGTCATAGCCGTGCTTTATCATGAATAAAGTACAGCTATTGACCAATCAGAATCAAGGATTGGAACTAACCGTTTTATAATGCATATATATATACACACAGTACACACACACTACAGTTTAAACATTTGGAGTCAGTCAGATTTTTTGCCTCCAGTCATTAGAATGATTTCTGAAGGATTGTATGACACTGAAGAGTGGAGAAATGATGCTGAAAATTCAGCTTTGATCACAGGAATATATTTTAAAATTTATTCAAAAAGGAAAGTTATTTTAAATTGTAATAATACGATTCAAAAGTTTGGGATGTACAGAACCAAAAAAAAAAAAGTGAATATCATGGAAAAGTAATTTTTTCGTAATTTAATTCCAACTCAAATATATTCTAGATTCATTACATGCAAAATATTTCAAACTTTTTTTGTTTTAGTTTAGATGATTACAGCTAACAGCTCATGAAAATGAGTATCCATTTTTTTTCATGAAAAAAAGTCCTGAGAAGAAAAAAAAAAAGGTTAATTTATGCACTCCATACTTTAGCACGGATGCATCAGCGTGCACTGCTGAGGTGTTACTGAAGCCCAGGTTGCTGTGATAGCAGCCTTCAGCTCGTCTGTACTGTTGAGTCGGGTGTTTCTCATCTCTCTCTTGACAATTTGCCATTGATTCTCTACAGGGTTCAGGCCAGGTGAGTTGGGTGGCCAATCAAGCACAGTAATATCATAGCGAGCAAACAATTTAGTAGTAGTTTTGGCACTGTGGGCAGGTGCTAAATCCTGCTGGAAAAGGAAACCGGCATTTCCATAAAGCTTATCAGCAGACGGAAGCATGAAGTACTCTAAAACCTCCTGATAGTTGGCTCCGTTGAATTTGGACTTGATAAACGCCAACGCCAGCAGATATGGCACCCCAAATCATCACTCACTGTGGAAACTATTCAGCTTCAGTCCACTCCTTGTGAAGCTCTCGCAAGATCTTGAATCGGCTTTGCTTGACAATCTTCTCAAGGCGGTGGTCATCCCTGTTGCTTGTGCAACTTTTCCTACCACACTTCTTCCTTCCAGTCAACTTTTCATGAATATACTTCGATACAGTGCTCTGTGAACAGCCAGCCCTTTCAGCGATGACCTTCTGTGGCTTACACTCCTTGTGGAGGGTGTCAACAGCTGCTTTTAAGAATGTCGAGGAAGATCAGATATTTATTTTAATTTTATCATTAATTTGTGTTTACATCGCTCAATAGAGCGCTTAACCAGCTACAGAGAAACTGGTACCCAGGCAACAGACAAGTGACCAATCCTGAGTTGCGTTGTCATGAATACTCCCAGCACTGTTAGTCATCCGTGCTGAGAACGGGTTGTGATCGTGCCGTACTGTGCCATACCAAGATTAAGTGGAAACAAAACTAGAACTGTTTCGTACCAGGCCCGACGGTGAAAAAAGCAGCTAAGGATCATCTTCTGAACAACTGTCGAGTCAGCGGTTTTCCCAATGATTGTGGTTGCATGTACAAGAACTAGATATACCTGTTATTTATACTGTATGCTTAAGAAATTTTACATTCGACAAAACTCAGGTAGCAAAACATATATAATTTTTTTAATTATTAGGTGTTCAAGCACGAAGTGCTGAAAACCTATTGTATTTGCTAGAAAGAAAAAAAAATCCCCTAAAACGCATCGTGCAGCCCAAACCGTAAGGGCTGGAGCTGTGAAACTCTGTCAGATGGTAGGGCCTCGAATTGTGGAGAAGCTATCAGAGTATGACCCCGATTGGCCCATAGGTGGCGCTACAGCAACCAAAAGTACTAAATTGCTCATAACTCCTAGACCGTTTGACTTAGATCGGATCATAGGTGGCGCTATAATCGCCAAAAAGGTCTTAAAACCATGCATTTCCAATGTTAAATTGACTGTATTGATTGTAAATGGTGTTTTACATCTATTATGTCCGTGGATAAATGCATGTTAAATAAAATTGAATGCCTTTCGATGCTTTTGTGCTTAAAGGCCTGAACTGCTTGAACACCGATAAATGCTGCTTGCAGCTTTAATTATTATTATTTTTTTAGGGGTTAAACGACTTTTTTGTGATGTCGACATTTATGTGATGAAAGTCGAGTGGATGTCGACTAGTCCCTGATGAGGTCATTGATGAACAAACAAGCCCGAATCTTGTTCTGAGACTGAAATCTGCACAGATTTGGCATACAACACAGTGCTCCAACATAACATATTATTTTTATCAGTTCTTTTGGGTCGTTAAATTTGTCAACGATTTCTGTTCTGTTTAACTCATATATGGATAAAATAGCACAGTAAAGATTACATTTATATGAATGCATTAGTGTGAGAGAGAGCGATTGTGTGTCAATTGCACCTGGCAGCTTCTCTCTACTAATAGTGCAGCTGCGGGTTTTAGTTACTTAGAAGTATAATTATATAATCCATATACACACTTACTGTAATATTTATACAATGCATATACAATACACAAGGCATACATTCAGTCAAGAAAACTCTTGTGACAGGAGGGTGACAGCTGCAGGTTATGCATGACTAGATACTCACAGTCCTCGCTTCGGGTCTGTTGAGGGAACATGTAGTTAGTCAGTACGGTCTTTTGTGTCTCTGGATCCTCCTCTTTCTGCAGGGGAATGAGAGGCTTTGACTGGAAAAAGAGAAAAATTAAAACAAAAGGTTAGTAAAATTCGGTTGGATGCCTTGGAAAATCACGAGTCTTGCCTGCTCTCATTACAATTCAAGCCATGCAGCACTGGCTTTAAACTCAGCTCATCTTTAATCACATGCAGCTTTATAAAACCCCACATCAAAATCAATAAAAGAACAGCGTGCCACCTTCGTCCCAGCGCAATCTTCATTAGCTGTCGATATTCCAGCTGAGCTGTATGGCTGAAACCCTTGCAGAGAGGTTGATTCACAGAGGATCTTGGCAGTCTCATGCCATATGGGCCACACTGATAAGATGCGCTACCAGTGTTTTAATACTTCATATAGCATAATTCACTTTCCTATTACAACAATCTCTGTCTCAGCTTCCAATTCTTTAGGCATTCAACTGACCCAGTGTTGGTGAGCATTAAAGAAAGTCATACAGGCTTAGAATTGACTTAGAATTTTTGGATGAACTATTCCTTTAATTTATATCATATATTAAGATAAACTATGTGCTATGTTGAACTTCAGAGGTAGGAAGACGGCATGAGTGGGAGTGGAGGTGATTGTTATATTGAATAACCATTAGTCACAGGCTTGATGGCCACTTGTGACAATCACTCAGATCACCCACACACACACTCTGAGCTCCTCCGACGGGAACATAGAATCACCAACAGCACAGACCCTGCTAAAAGACAAGCTTTTCAAGACTATTCTGGGAAGTGACTGTGAAAGAGATTATAGTAATTTATGTAAATGTATTAAACGGCTCTGAAATAATCAAATGCAATCAAATATTTATGTATACAGAGCAAGAAAGCTAAAATATACTCCTTTCCCAGGCAATATACTATGTTGTCTTACAAAAATGCGATTTTCTCAGCTTTTTGCTCCAAATGTTGCTTTTTTAATGAAACGTTCCCATATTCAAGTGTTGATAAAGAAAGAATGCATGAAGCTAGGGTTTATGTTTGTTTAAAATCAGAGGCTCTGTTCTTTTTATTTATTTATATATTGATATATTGTGTGTTCAGATATTCATTCAGCAAAATATTCTGGGCATTAAACTTTTGTGAAAATGATCAAAAACGCTTGCGGTGACTGACAACTTAAAAAAACCCCCCTGGTGTTAAAGTTAAAATGATTTGAAAACAAGCTTTGTAATATTAACATTAACATTTTCAGTTTACATCCTGATCCCCTTTTCTAGCGATGCGATAGCTCATATCTAATATCACACGGAAACAGTTTCACAATATGGCAGAAATTCTCAAAGTGAGCATCGATAGCGGTCAGTTGATCATTATTGCAACAAACAACCCTCTGCTGACTGTTTTGTATATCTGAGCTTTGCCCACCTGGTTTTCAGAAAGCCACATTGCGGTCATCTGGTTGAGTTTAGTGAAGCTGTACGGAAGGTTCCTCAACCTGTGAAGAAAGAAAAACAAAACAAAAACTAGATTACTGCACAATGCATAAGAAATAAGTTAGTATGCTGATGAAACAAAAAAATGGGACATCATTCATTGGCACAACAGTAAATTGAAAAAGGCCCGACTGGTAAAATATGCATCAAGGCTGATAAATATAGCAGAGAGAGAAGAATTTCCAGCCTGTTGAATCCCAGCCAAATATGTCTACATAGATCTCTTAGAGAAATGTTGAAGCAATGGCTCTCACAGACACCAGCTGCGTGCTGAGGTTGGAAATGTTCCTCATTGAGAGATTTTGTACATGAGGAGTCTCAACTGCCCATCAATTTGGTTTGACATCACTTACAAAGAAAAATTCTTATCCCAGGGTCAAAACATTATTAAATGTAATAATATGCCAACTTAAAAACTGCTAGTCATTTTGGATATAAGCTAAATGATGCAGAAACCAGCAGGTGACTTTTTGCATATTGTGTGATGTGATGCATATTGGGTGACGTACTTGTTGTCGCTGAGATTGATGACCTTGAGTTTCTGCATGTCGCCCATCTCCTCCGGCAGACACTCCAGCTTGTTGGAGTGCAGGAAGAGAACAGTGATGTTCTTCAAGCTGCCCATCTGTCAGAAGCACAAGCATACACATGAAGGGTTAACTGAGTCACTCAAGCAAGCGATGTCTGCCGTGGCTCACAGAGGACGCTTTGATCAGAATGCAGGATCAATGCGGTAGAGACCTCTTCAAATACTCAGTTACAGGAAGCCAGCATATTCGCTTAACTGATAACAGCAGTGAGAGTTTGTTTGTTCGGTTGGTTCATTCAAACAAACCGATTCACTATCATTAATAAATATCATTAAATGTTGTTTCTCCACAAATATCTTTTGAAAGATTTTCATTGGCAAAATAAATGTTTAGTTAAATTACTCTTACCACTAGTTGCATTAAAAAGTGTGTTAAATGTTGCATGGTTATGATTCCAGCATATTTTCACTGACAAAGTTCTTGGCGAATTAGTTGAATTCATTAATAAGAATCTGTTTACACTTTAAAAAATTATGATCAATAATGTATGACAACATATTTTTACATGGATTTACCTCTTCAAAATAAGTCAAGCAATTTTCAACTTGTAAGTTATACAAGATTTAACAAATTTTTAAGTCAGTTTAATGCAATTTAAGTTTAAATGACTTGCACATCCAGGGTGATTGTACTTTATAGGGGTCATCGGATGCTAAATTCACTTTTACATGGTTTTTGCATATAAACGTGTCTTTGCAGTGTGTGGACACAACCACCCTAACCCAACAATGAAAAAAAACATTCACTCCTTTTTTTAATCCCCAAAAAATCCTAAACACTCTCAATAATCAAGCCATTTGGATTTTCTGAGCAATATGATGTGATATTTCTCATGCTCGGACCCACGACCGCAACTGTCCCGTATTAGTATATTTTAGTGATGCACCGATGTGAAAATAAACTATATTAATATTGCTGTTATGGCCGATACGATATTTACCGATGTCGATATCTCTGTATAGAAAACACATAGCGAGGAGCAAGTTGAGCCCTAAACTGTTTTTGAGGAGGTAAAAGGGTGTTGTTTACACAGCCATTGAGGAATTTTAACCAAAGTATGTTACAATATTTGCATAAAGACCCTACATAATCATACCAACTTACGGGAAATGGGCATCTGATGACCCCTTTTTACAGTGCAGAAGAACAATATGTTTTATAAAATTTGACATTATTAACTGACAAAAACAAATCAAAGCCACTGCAACCAATTGTAAAGTTATCGATATTAAAACTAATAATTAGTTCATTCAAAACTAAGTCCCATACTGCACTATTTTTCATTTCACTATAAAAAATATATCATATTATGGAAGTGAAATGGAATTTCGTGTTGTCTTGAATAAAGTATGCCAGGACTGGACTGACCTCTGGAGGCATCTGTGCGAGCAGGTTGTGGTCGGCAGCAAACGTACGCAGATTTACACACTGACCGATGGAGGACGGCAGCGCCTCGATCTCATTGAAGCTACAGTCCAGCTCATCCAGGGTCGTGAGTCTACAGAAAAAAGACCCACATATAATCAAGCTCAACAGTTCCCTATAAAAAGAAATATTGTGTCATCTTTTAATACAGCAAGGAATATCAGACTCTACTGGCCTCTGTTCAGATGGTTCACAAACTTCTCTGATCAACGACCTTGAATCTTTTTGTTCATTAAAAGTCTGACGTCAAACATTGCATTTTTTTGGCATGACTACCATGCAGGTGTGCTGAATAAATCACAAAACCATAGAAAACACGGCTGAATAAGTGGATTTTGAAGCTCATTTTCATTTCAGCAAAAAGGGTTTTCGCTGTGAAACAAACAGTTGAACGTTTCTCCAACCCTGTAAGAAGTGTTGAGGAGAAACTAACTAAAAGGTTTGAATGACTAAACCAGTGGATCTCAATCCTGGTCCTGAAGTAGCCCAGAGAAGGCAATGAATCAGCTGTATGTGGTCAAGAGACAGTTAGTACAGTTAATTCTGTACTAAATAAATATTTTTATGACCCCCTTAATAGAAATTATTGAAAGAACTGGTTGAAAGTGTAAGCATGGCAAAAATGATGCCAAAATGCAGCATTAAAAAAAGTGTGTGAGAGGCAGAGGAAGAGACATTGATAATCACATACAACTGATCATAACTTTACATTAACCAATCCCATTAGAAATCATATTTAAGAGCAATTTTTGTGAAGTTTCTTCACGAATCTAAAATTATCTCTGAGATTATAGGCTTTCATATTCTAAAAAAAATACAAAAAGTACTAAAAAAAAAAAACATACTGTAAAACCTCCCCATTTCAAAAACGAAATCAAATAAAACAAAGTCCACAAAACTACCAGTTCAGAGGAAATGTACGTTACATCAGTATGATGGGAAAAGACCGCTGAGACTAATGGACAGTTAATCGTGCTTAATCAGTATGCTTTACAATCAGGCTGGGATTAAAAAGAGAATCCTTGCAATCACGTACTCATAATCCCTCTTGGCATATTTTCTTAACCCCGGACTAGGAAATCTAATCTGACATAAGGGATAACCAGCATGTTTGGAAACAAGCTCAAAATAAGAGGTGGCGAGAATGAGGTACAACATTTGGCTCCTTTTTTGATGGATAACAGTCTGTTTCTCACACACACACACACACACACACACTAAAGCAATCCCGCTCTGAGAGCCCATATGTGTACTTCCTTCAATCACAGACCCGTTACAATGCATTCTGTCTGTTTCATTCAGTGGCTTATGGGTCTGATCATTTATAAGGCTCACTTTCAAACAAAATATCATTTTTATTATTTCCTTGACTATAATATAACACGGGCAAGAGTGCAACCCACCATGAGATATTTTACTATATTTAAACCCTTTCTGCAGATTTCCCCCACCATCAGCACAGAAAACATGAAACAAAGCTCAGAGTTTACTCGTGTTAAGGAGAACTGGGACATGGTTTAAGCGCAGTTCATCAGGTTGCTGTGTATAAATGGCGCTCACTTACCCGCCTACAGTGTCAGGCAGGTACATGAGCTGGTTATCATCCACCTTCAGAGTGGTTAGTCTTTTCAGTGAGCCTGTGGGACGGACAGAGAGAGAGAGAGAGAGAGAGAGAGATTGTATTGTATTGCAATTGGCAATTTATACATCTAGACAGAAATTGGCCATTGCATATCCACTTCATTTTAGACAATGAGATCATCAATCTTGCCTATTTTGAAGAAAACAGTTATTAGAAGAAATTTAATCAGACTGAACACTCAAATATTCAGCACTTTCCTCCATATGGTACAAAAGCGTCCGAAACCCTTTTCTCACAAAATATGGTCAGTAAAAGGGGGCATTTAGCTGTCAGAAAATTGACCGTCAAAGAATTGTAAAATATTTATTATGTGTGATGTCTTAGTACAGGTTCAAAAGCTTGATTTGTGCAACTATCATATAATGATAAAAATCTATCCAGTGTTTCTGTTTTAATCTCCTCATCTCCTCATAGCCGCTCGTTTTTGTGATGTCACACGGTCGGACGCCCCTCCCATGATTGTTGATTGACAGCAGTGTTTCAACACAGACCCGCTCTGAGCGAGCTGTCATCATAGTCCGCCATTGTTGATAAGCTGGAGCAGAATGGCGTCTAAGCAATTGTGGTGTTCTGTTCTTGGGTGTAATAACGAACACAGTCATTTTGATGTTCCTAAATCTGAACCGCTGAAGACACAGTCGCTGAGTTTTGTTTTCAATGGGAATATTCCCCACAAGCAACGTCAATGTTTTCATGTTTGCGCGATTCGCGAATCATTTCTCACCAGACTGCTTTATAAACGAGGACCAGTATGAAGCTGGTTTTGCAAAGAAGCTGCTCCTGAAAAAATCATCTGTACCAACTATTCATGTCCCTGCTGCACCTCCAGAAGAAGTGAGCGTGAAATTGTATATTTTATATTAATCTTTGCAAATCACTTGCACTCTCCATGATGAATGCGGCTAAGGTTTACACTCAGGGTAGAGTTACATTATGGCATGTTTTCTACACGACGTTCTCAATATAATTCATAATACCACGTTTATAATAAACAACGCATTATGGTTATTGTGTTATTACAAACTGAGTACATTTACATCAGTAAACACATAGCATTCGTACATCTCACGAAGTTACTTTACCCTGTCAGTACATACAAAAATAGATCAAAGTGACATTGTTAACCAACCATTTAGAAACGTCCTGTTCAAGCCTTAATTGTCGAACTTCTTTGCGGCCGCCATCTTGCTCCGGGTCCGACTCCGGTTCAAACTTATACGATTGAGGCTCCCGCTGCCATTCTTTCTCCAAAACATACCCCATATCAACGGTTGTCAAGGCAACAAGCCACATGCATCTTGTCAAAATGCCCACAGAACGGAGGGGTGGAGTGACTGAAGCTCATTATCATTTAAAGGCATATGCACTGAAACGGCGTGCTGAAAACAGAGCTGTTTTAGACCAGGTAAAATTTGTGTTTTCTTACAATACTAATGAGAATTTTTAATTAAAGTATATTACAAACATTTAATTTAGACCCTAAAGAATGAAATTAACTTGTATGAAAATGGCCCCTTTAAAACTAGCTAAGTCCAATGCTAAACTTGGTCTATGGGAGATAATAGTTAAATCTAACCTTTTTTTTCTTTGAGCCTTTAAGTCTGTACCAGATTGTTGAAAAGTGCCATTTAATTAAAAGCCCTTGCACTGTAAGACAAGACCTTGTCTTTTTGTTTATGTCGAGCACCTCTATCCAGCACTAAAGCAGATTTCATTAAGTGTTAAGATGGGAGGTATTACTTCCCAGCGAGCCTCAGGGGCGGTGTGACTTGGCCACTTCAACATGCCGCTCATTAGTAGCTGTCCGACTAGGTCATTCATTAGGTAATGAGATTGCATTACTGTTCTACCCATAATCCTCCAATTCACTTACACATCTAACCTGTTCATTTATTACAAAGCAGATTAGAGTTAAGGCTGTTAAAGGACATGCTTCACATCCTGAACTGATTTTGACTCGTTTGTGACACCGCAAAAACTAATTATTGAGTTCATTTCTGCACTTTAGCATGTGGATCTTACCTATAGACCCTGGCAGCTGCGTCAATGCGTTGTTGGACAGCAGCAGATCCTGCAGGTTTTCACAGCCGGATATCTGCTCGTCAACCATCTCCAAATTGTTTTTGGACACGTCCAGGTAGCAGAGTTGCTTCAGTGCCCCGATCATCTGCACACACACACACACACATAAAACACCTCTCTTCATTACTGAAATAAATGACCACTCAATTACACAAACTTTTCTCAGAAGTCAAAGGCAACAGCCACTCTGCGAGAAGAGCTCCAAAAAAATGTTGAGGCAAAAATTCATTGACCTCAAATCTCAATTTTTATCAAATATGGTGGGTGAAATCAGAGTAATAGCCTATGTGTATCTCACTATATAGAGAGTAGATGGTTCCCGAGAAGGAAAAGAGGACAGTGAGGAAGCAAAATCTGATTATTTTAAGAGTTTAAGGAATACAGCTGAGAAAGAGGTCAAGATAGATGACTGACGCCAAGCGTGAACTGGTTAAATCCATTTCTCAAGCATGAGGGCAGATTGTGGGCCTGTCCTCCTGCTCCCAAACACACTTCATCTTTCTGTAGCTCCTTTCCAAAAAACACAAGTGTGAAAGCACTCAGAAATCCATCTAACCTAGAATAAAATTGTCACCAACAATGCTGTTACCACAAATTGTGTCTGTCCAGATAAGGGTAACAGAGCTAGGGCTCTGTTTTCTAGCGCAGGTCCAGAAGAAAAATTGTGCTTTTAGGCCATTGTATTGATAGCAAACCTAGAGAGACAAGTCAGTTTTGATTTGATGATGACTTAAAGTGAGCATCAACGGAGCATGAATTATATGGCACAGGACACAGGAATCTTGAACTTCAGATGCACTTGGGTGACGACCGATTAGAAGCGAACTGCCTAAACTGCAATCAGCGCCTGTATGTGACTTTGTGCCAAACCCTGCTGTTGATTAATCACCGCGACCATGAGCTGCTCTCCTGGGTGTGGCGTAAGAAGCTTAATCAAAAGCACTAATAACCAGGGAGAAAATTAATTCTGCAAAAAGAGAAACATATGGTGGTTCAGCCTTGCACAAGGTCAGTAAGCTGGTCTCTCGGGTCAGAGAGGGAGAGAGGTCAGGGTGCCGCCCTCATATCCGGACCAATTTTAGGTCAGACTTGTTCAAAAGGATGTCCAGAAAACTCCTGCAAAACTCATCAGACTAATGCGAATCCTGCCAGCGAGGCCCTCAGTTTGGTCTCAGCGGCAAGCTAATGCCTAAACCACGACCCATTTAAAAGGATCTGGCAGTCTGAAGAGTGAAGATAGTTTTCCTGAAGGAATGTTTGAAGGAGATTTTCACCAGCTTGTCTCAACTCTACCCAATGCACCTGCGACAAACACCAGTTATGCAGGAGACATGAACATTCACATTTCACGTTAAATATGAATTCAACTATTTACATAGGAATGATTAAACGAATGATTTACATAGGAATGATTTGCTTTTGTTTCATGAATAGTGCCGAAAAGAGCAATTTAGCGCTTTACATAAAACATGAACGAAACGTTTTTTTTTTCTGTGTAAACGAAAGGTTTACACAGAAAATTGAAAGTTATGTTCTGATCTATTATTCTCTCTAACAGTTATATTTTTCAATGAATCATTAGCTGCGTTTACATGGACCCTTATAATCGGATTGACGGCTCAATCGTACTACAAAACCTTCAGGTAAACACCAAAATCGATCCGATTGAGCTTGGTCCGACTGAAGTTTCGATCGGATTGAAAGGGGTGGTGGTTATGTGCAAACAGTGGCATATTCGTGCATTGTGCGCATGTCAAAAAATCAATTCCGATTTGAATCTTGTGACATATAAACGCGCACATTAACCTGATCACTTAATTTATCATTCATGTAAACACCTTGATTGCATTCATCAATTGTATTGATTTCATTCCGATTGTGTCCATGTAAACGTAGCTTAATGACATTACAAATTAAAGCTATTATAGGTGTTTTTCACTGCATAGTTTTCAATTAAAAAATCTTACAGTTTTTATAATTTTTAGGAAAAACATTTGGTAATCTGAGGCGGGGTGCCAGATTTTTTACAGGTTTAAAGGGGGGAAAGTTTGAGAACCACTGGTTTAACAAATGATTTTCCACACAAAACATGATCAACAATTTACGCTAGAATACATTTTACACATGATTTACACAAAAATGTAACCCTTTTAGCATTATGCACATTCAACTCATGAATGTTTCATGAATGAGGCCAAATCAGTTTATATTTAACTAAAAACAAACATTTTGTTTTATATGTCAAGGTGAACATGGTAAAAAGACAAAGAAAAAGGCAAGAAAACACCAAATGAATGCAAGACTCACCCCTGGTAAAAACGTCAGCTTATTTCCATCCACCCACAGCTCTCTGATTCCTGTAAGCTGCTCCAATACTTCAGGCTAGACAGAAAGAACAAAAAACTCAATATCTCATTCTCAGCAAGAGGAAATCTGCCACTAATTCCAATGCCATTAAAGGAGAAAAATGCATATTAGGTGCAATCTAAGAGAGAAGCACTCAATGAGCGCATCTGCATCTGCCACCTGGCTGCACTGAGAGCTGGAAGGGAACCTGACACACAGGCAGGTGCTACTCACCACTTCAGTGAACTCGTTACTCCCCAGATCCAAGCGCTCCAGCTGTGTGAGCTTATGCATGCTCCTGCAGACACACACACACAGTATTACTTACATTATTAACCATGGATTAAGCACACTTGGTCCATAAACATATCTGAGCGATTATCAGTTTTGCAGGACTGGCTGAACTGTAGATGGAGAGCATGAAGAAACACTTCAGATAGGCTGGTAACAACCACAACTCTTCTTTTTAAAGACTCCCCGCAGAACATAAATGACAAAGACATTTAGTGAACAGGTAGTTAGTGCTAATCAATTTTTCATTAGCAGTTTCAGAACAGAGACTTCAATCCCCAGTTTCACATAAAATCAGAAGCAATATAAACTGAATCAAAATAACACTCAAACATATTCTCCATGATCCTACCTAGAGAATTTAAAGGCTTAGTTCACCCAAAAACGAAAATGTTGTCATTAATGACTCATCCTCATGTCGTCCCAAGCCCGTAAGACCTCCGTTCATCTTCAAAACACAAGTTAAGATATTTTAGATATAGTCCGAGAGCCTTCTGTCCCTCCATTGAAAATGAATGTGTGACATCAGTGGGTTAGTTAGAATGTTTTGAAGCATCGAAAATAAATTTTGGTCTACAAATAACACAAACTACGACTTTGTTAACTAACCCACTGATGTCACATGGACTACTTTGATGATGTCTTTATTTCCTTTCTGGGCAAGGACAGTATATACCGTACATATATTTTCAATGGAGGGACAGAAAGCTCTGACCAAAATCTAAAATATCTTAAACTGTGTTTCGAAAATGAACAGAGGTCTTATGGACTTGGGACGACATGAGGGTGAGTCATTATTAATGACATCATTTTTGGATAAACTAAGCCTTTAAGGATGTTCCACAGTCATAAATGACAATATATTTCAAGGCATGTATGTATTTTCCCTCTACTGTAACAAACTACATGCATTATTTATCTAAATAAAAATCTTTTTTTTCATTTACAGATTTTCCACAAATCTAGGTAATCATAAGTCCCCAAAAAAAGTCAATAAAAAGTGTCTTTTTTGCCACTTATATTGATAGAGATAGTAGAGACAGAGAACGGAAATGGGAACAGGATTTGGAAATGACATCAGCCGAACGAATTTCTTTAACATTTAGCATGATAAGGTCAATATATCATTTCACTTCAGGAAAAAAGGCTTTCAGTCACATGACAGTGATGAGGAAGTGAATGCTCTGGTAAAAATGAAATACAGTATATTACTTTCTTATTGGAAGCACACTTGTTAACTTTATTTCTCTTTACAAAATCAAAACTATTATCTCTATGTTCTTTAAGATATTTTGTTATCACCTTGAATGCTTTACATATCATTTGGGTATCAGGGAATGATGAAAATCTGCCATTAGACTTCGAATGCCAATCTTTACAACACATTTCTCCAGGTTCGTTCTCCTGTTCTAAACTTCCCATGCGATATGAATATCTGCATCCAACCCTAAAATAACATCAAATACTAGGGTAGGTGTGCTTTAGGGCAGGGTGTAAACCTCTGCTGACGTGGACAACAGATCAACAGCCCACAGGCATATTGTAACCGTGGAAAAAGTTAAACAACATAAAACTCAAAATGATTTATGGCACAAGGAATTGTATAATAAATGGTTATAAACTGAAGGCAGACTTGTAGGAAATTCTGTGTTGAAAGACACACTGGTAGTTGGCCGACTGTAAGAGGAATTCATTCATCCGGGGTTTGGAGGCGTGCAACCAGTCAATCAGCCAAAAAAACTCACTGACCCCCCAGAATGCTGAGCAATCCACAGCTCATTAGAACACACACACTGCTTGCCTTAAACAACACAGCCATAAAGATATCAGGTCAAAGTGTAATAATGGCAAGTAGTAGTATAATTTATTGTCCTCGAAAGGAAACTTGTTTTGGACTACATGTTGCTGCATATACATACAAATATAAAATATAAAAATATTAAAACAAAACATTTTGTCTTTCAAATGAGTAAGAGATGCATGTGCAGGACAGCTTTACGTCTGTCTTTGATTATTTGATTACTAGTGTCTTCCTGGTACACTTCCTGATCCAAAACAGTCCATGCATTTTAACTCTAGTGATTTGTAACTTGTTTGGTTTGAAAGTGACTTCTTTGTGACTTGTGCTTCATACATCACTACACTATTGACAATAGACCTTTTTTGTCGGCAAAATTTCACCAAAATTTTGCTAGTGTGACTGCGAGAGAATGAAAATCATAGATTTGATCACTTAGAAAAGTATTAGCACACCTTTTCCACAATGAGCAGCTTCAGTTAAGGGATCATTCATAATTGTGATGCTTTTCTTAGTAAACACAAGGAAACATGACTCATGAGTGATAACCATTCTTTCTCTCATTTTATATTTGATTAGTAAAGCATGACATTTCTCTTTTGCCAAACAAAGGTCAACAGTTCGCTTTCAAATCAGAAACAATTAGGGCTGTCGGTTTAACACGTCAGTTGGTTTTGGAAAAAATAGTGTGTAAAACTGAATGCCTTTAATGCACCCACCCCACCCCAGATCTAAATAGTTCATCTTACATTTCAGAAAGTTGACTGGTGAAAAACATGGACCAAAAAACAAAACAAAACATGATGGAGCCTATAAAACACAGATATAATATATGCCCATATAATTCAAGATATAAAAGGCAAAAATGCCCTGTATGAGCTTTAGTCTCATATTTATATCATATGATATAGTTCAGCAATATCACACGAGTGCGGTTTTTGTCCCGAATAGGACATGTACATGTACAAATGTGATATAGATTTTTTACAACAGTTCAACTAATAAGTTAATATTGTGTTATATTTTAAATAAAATAACATCTTAATTTGTTTATGAAAATATTATATATAAAGCCACAGGATAATGATTGTGCATCTCAGAGAAACATAGCAGTGTTTCTGAATGAGCGAACCAATCGGGTCAACCAATGATTCAATGATCCATTAATAAAGAAAGCCATTTACTTTACTTTCTGACTGGATCAGGGATTTGAACAATTCAAATAAATGAATGAATGATTGAATGAATGACTCACTCATTCAGACATTTACTGTCGGTTTTAGTTTCTTATTCAGAGTATTAATTCATTTTTTTTCATATTACATTAATACAAATAAATAAATAAAAAATAAATCGCAACATTGTGTAATTAATAAGATTAAAAAGGTTAATTGCTTGACAGCCTTATTTAAAAAAAAAAAAAAAAAACTATTTAACAGCTGATTTATGTTGCTGTAGGTTTTGTGGTTTGTTCATGTGCTCCAACATGGAGACGTTCTGCTCAAGTGGCTTTTGTTTAAAACATTGAGTGCGATAATGAGTTGTTTTAAACTTTGCGGACTAACGGTAACCCAACAAACACACTCGAGGCCTGTGTGTTTCAGGACGGAGGAGTCGGAGGCACAGAGATCGTCTCTGTGGCTCTCACACACAAATCCAAAAACAAACGAGCCCTCATATGATGCAATATCGGTTCCTGAGCCAGAAATGATTATAAAACCTGTCACAGCATGTCACTTCAGAGCCACTTATGTAAGACTGAACAATATGATGCCGCAGAGACCAAGAAAGAGAGATGTTTGCCTGCATTTATACTGCGATCATCAGGAGTGCAGTAGCACGCATCATCATTTTAATATTTTACTAATTCAAATGAATCCCAGAGCCGCACTTACTTTGGCAACATCTTTAACTGGTTCTCCCGCAGTTCCAGAATCTGCAGTTTGGTTAGTCTGAGGAAACAAGAGAAAGACAGAAAAATACATAAATATAAGTTTATACTATACATCGCAGACACAATACTACAGTATTTTGTGACTGCTCAGTGTAAAATCAAACAACCTGAGATTTCAAATGTAAAATAAAAGTGTAAAAATCCCCTCGGTCACAAACTTTTGTAAGCACTTCCCAATTGTATGTCCCTATGCTGACTAACTACATACTCCAAATATACTGTGGTCTTTTAGTAAGTAACTCGACTGTTTCCCTCGAGTGACCTTCGACAGGAACTGAGATACATGTAGCATGTGCCATTTGAGGTCTATTTCAGGCTGTGTGTGCATGATTATATGTCAAAAACACCACTGCACGATTGTTCACTGGAACTGCACTGCATTTTCATAGGAAAGCACCATTTCTGAGCCGCTATCTATGATTCAAGCTCCAGGAAATGTTAGAATGTGCTGTCTGAGGAAATTTCGCATGTGTCATTTTAATAGATTTACAACTTGGATAAATCAAGCTGGATGATGCAAGTGTGCTTGGTAAACCTTTTCAGTGTTTTGTAGAACAGTTTTGTCCATTTTATGTTTTATTGTAATACATACTTTGGCCTATCTTGAATCTAGATGCTATTTGATCTAAATCAGGAGACTTGATTGTCTTGGTCTCTGTAGGATTGTTCGTGAGTGTGAATCTGTGTGTTTCTAACCTGCCGAAGCTGGCCGGTAGAAACTCTAGGAAGGCATCGTTCAGGTAGAGCTGGGTCAGGCTGAGGAGCTGCGTGAAGCCTTCTGGGAGTCTGTGGAGACACAAGAGTGCTTTCATTACATTACCACACACACACACACACACACACCATCTCTACTAGCTATATACCCACTTTGATATAGGGTTCACACTCGCTTCGATGATGGTCAGGACTTTACAGTTCTTGATATTTTCAGGGAATTCCTGGATGCCTGAAATTTAAAACAAACAAAAGAATGAACTTGATTAATAATTGCTGGTTTTATGTTGTTTGTGCCTAGGGTATAAATGTCTTCAAATTAACAATTTGTATTCGGTTCAGTTACAGCATCTTGAATGACTGCATTTCCGTGTCGATGTGGACAGAACACTGTCCTAAAATAGTCTGATGGTGCTTTCTGAATCTACAGCACCACAGCAGTCAATCGAGCATTAGCCATCAGGATTAAACGCATCAAGAGAAAAGACTGAACAAACATTATCCAATGCACTGCTATTGCTGGTTGCATGAAAGAACAAACACATGAAGGAAAAAGAGTTCAGAATGGACTTTCAAATGGCACATTAATAACGGAAACTTATATATATATATATATATACACAGTGTATATATGTATATAAATATATATATATACAGTGTATATATATATATATATATATATATATATATACACACACACATACATATATACACACACATATATATACTACTGTATATACTGTATAATTACATTTTATTATATTTTAATTCTATTTCACTGATTTCAACCATTATATCTTTGAGTCCAGATGGAATTTGACCTACACTACCAGTAAAAAGTTTGGAATTAATATTTTTATAGAAGTCTCTTCTGGATTTATTAGATCAGACATTTTTTTTTTCTATGTGAATATAGGCTAAAATATATGTTAAAATGTAATTTATTCAAAGCTGAGTTTTCAGCATCATTACTCCAGTCTTTGGTGTCACATGATCCTTCAGAAATCATTCAGATGATTACATGCTCAAGAAATATTTCTGATTATACAGTTGAGCCGCTTCATATTTTTGCGGAAACCATGATCAAAAAAAAAGAAGAAAAAATATTTACTTTTATTCATCAAGGATGCAGTAAATTGATCAAAAGTGACATTAAATACATTTCAAATAAATGTTGTTATTTTGAACTCTGTTCAAAGAAATGTACCAGGGTCCACAAAATTATTAAGCAACACATTTTTTTTAAATATTGATTTTATTAGAACCATTATTAATAACTGAGCACCAATAAAAATTCAGCATCAAATCATTATATTATAATAATTTCTGAAGGATCATGTGACACTGAAGACTGGAGTAATGATGCTGAAAATTCAACTTTGATCACAGCCTGGATAATTTACATTTAAACATATAGTCACATTGAAACCAGTTATTTTAAATTGTAGTAATATTTCTCAATATTACTTTTATTGATCAAATTTGATCAAATAAATGCAGCCTTGTTGAGCATAATATAAAAGCTATTTGTTGACCAGTATTGTAAAATAAGTTTACAATGATTACTGGTAGTCATCCTTATACAATAATTGTTTCAGGGTTATGGACTAGAAGAATTATTTGGAATCAGAATTTGAAAATGCCAAAATAAACAGCTGCAATTCAAACAAAACCCCATCCCTATTTGTGCCCCACTTAAAAATACATAATATGTTAAGTAAGCATTTCTCAACTAGACTTTTCTCTAAATTGGCTACCGAAGAAAATGCTGTTTTTAGAAACAACTCGAGCTTGTGCAGCACTAGAACTAGACTGCACACTTCCTGTCCTACCAACCACAGGAGATGGAGTGTGACATTAGAGTTATGTTGAGATATCCTGTGAGCAGAGAAACCACAGGTGGCTCTGCATTTATCCAGACACACACACACACACACACACACACACACACACCAGTGAGCTCTCAGATCTGCACCAGGTGACCCTGCGCTCGCTCTGGTTTACTGTACAGCACTTCTGATGCGTCATTACACAGAGCGGCAATGCTAATAATAAACACGTCCTGCTTTACATTTTCTGGAAATGCAGTAAATGTAAGAAATTTGATTAAATTGCCTCAAATCTACTAGTAGCATCCTTTGCAAATTAAGGATGTGCAAAACTAAACATATTCAATATAGTCAGCTAATTGGTCTAAAGGAAACCCTGTAAAACTAGGCTGGTTTCAGTGCAAGATGCGACTATAGCTCAAGACTTCAGTCTGAATGTGTGTGTGTGTGGCTGTAGTGCTGCTACTTTAAAGGGGAAATACAGTAAACAATCTAACAGCTAAAGCACAGCAAAAAATCATGCTAATAAAGCACCAGTGGTAAAAGTAAAAAAATTCACCATAACCTACTCAAAATGGTTCGGATGTGACCACAAATTTTTTTTTTTTAAATGATTTGACTGAGACTTCCTGTGCAGGTCTGAGATCGTCACCGTCTGTCGTTCCTTTATCAGATTCTGCAGCGCACCAGCTGACAGATGAAGTGATGTGTAAACAGAGACTCAGTGATTTCAGTATGTGTTTCTAGTCTTGCGGTCTTTGCTTATGTTTAAGAATGGAATAAATTGTTTCTACAGATTGCCATCAGTTTACAGGATATCAAAGCTAGCGGGTATTTAACTTTCCAAAGCAGAGCAAGAATAAACAGTGTAATAGTGTAAACAGCGGCTCTGTTCCAATTCCTACAGAGATGTGGTCCACATAGGCAGATACCTTACAAGGGGCGTTTAAAAAGGATGAAGGGAGATTGATTGACAGGCGAAAAATTGTGAATCCACAATTTTTGTCCGACAAAACAGTTAGGACAGTTAGTATATTAACATCGGAGGATTTGAACTTGAAAAACGGAGAGTACTGACGTCTTTCCACGGTTAAAACAACAGTCCTCTGATGTTCATTCATGTTTATTTGATAAATTAACTAGAAGGAAGAGATGATTGGTTCACGACTGATTGGATTCACGATGATAGCTTTAACGAAGCGCTACGGTGATCTGTCAGGCACATTAAAGAGCCACAAAATGGTATTTTTGTTTAAATTTCTTAAAAAAAAAAACCAAATTAGAAAGTTAAGACTTTGTTTCATATCAAAAGTAACCTGGTCTGTCCTGTCTGTTAGTGTCCTCTCTGCTCTGCGATGTATTTTTCACTGCGTGAGAACATGGTGTGGCGTGAGAGTGGCATAGCTTGTCGGACATGGCAACAGTAACTAACGGGGGTGGGTGTGAATTATGTGATAGGTAAAACAAAACAAAAAATCTATAAAACACATTGCTTACACAAACACCACATGTTTGATGAACATGAAATGCTTTCAGCATTTTTACAGCACTGAATAAGATATATTCACAACTGGCTCTTGTCTGGAATTATCTGTCTGTTAACCATATCTCACAATTCTAAACCAATGAACGACACATGAAAACAAAATGTTAATTTACAAGGATCCGCCTGGTATTAATGGTGAATTCTGTGTTGCAGCGTAAACTGAAATGCGAAACGTGGTGCTTGAAGAGATGAGTTGATTTACAATGGATGAGGGCTCAGTGAGTCTGTACAGATATCAATATGCCTCTGATTCTGCTCAGAAGCGTAACTGGACCCTGAAAATGAGAGAGAAAGGGGGGGTAAATCAGCCGTTTTGCTTACTGTTCTTGCTGACGTCGAGCTCCCTGAGATTGGTGAGGTTTGCGATGGCCGGGGGCAACACCGTTAGGTCATTGTCCGGTAGACTCAATCGGTAGAGCAAACTGCAGTTGAAAAGTTGCTGTAAAGGATTAGACATGGAGAGACAGAAGTTTGAGAAACATTCATGGCAAACTTCATATTATATTCCAGCTTTTTGCAGAGGAGGTGGATTCATTTAAATTTGATTTTTTGGCTGAATTAGTTCTGCATAGGTGAAACAGTCACAGCAAAGTCAGGTTTAAAACTTGATCAGTTCTCAACGGGACTTCATGTAATCTAATCCATCCGGTCTAAGGAAAACAACACGTCTGCAACACAAGGCTATTCCTGATGAAGGACAAGAAAGACGTGGATAAACAAAAAAAAAATCCAGCCCAGTGGAAACTGTTTATATGATAAGAAGAGAAAATCTAATCGCTCTGAGACATCCTGCCAGTTACTATCTCGCAATTCAGACTTTCAGAGAATACTGAGTTTATAACACAATTGTTCATTTCTCGCAGTTCTGAGTTTATATCTGACAATATATATATTACATTTCTAAATTTTTCTCAGAATTGCGAGTTTGTAACAATTTGTTTAAAATCACAGATTTTAAAGAATTTCAGATCAAAAATGTGAAAATGTCAATATATTTGTATAGAATACAATCAAAAGGCAAAAAAAATTGCACATATAAAAGTAACACGAGTTAGGTAATCAATTACTTTTCATGTGAATTGTAAAGTAAAAGATCACTTTTAAATTTACAACAAAATATCTGATTTTCTTTATCAAATAAGTGACGCAAGTTACTGTGTTTTCCTGTTTATTGACTAAGAGCTCTCCTGTCCACATGTTAAGAGAAATCGTGAGTAAGCACAGATGCGTTGAGTGTGTGCGCTGTGTGTGAACATGATGCTTATTGTAGCTGAACTAAATGTGAGCTTTTACCATAAAACTTCAAATTATATCCCGGATTTTATTTTCCCAAATCGTCGAACTAGACCGGCTTGTATTTGAGATGTTGTTCTCTAAATCTCTAAAGATCTCCAAATGCCCCATGAAACTACGGTCTTCTGACCTTTGAAACTACGGTCTTCTGACCTTTTACTATCGTGTCAACTGATTTTGATTAATATGAGAGTGTGCGCGTGTGGCCGGGCCAGGGCGCTCTCTCTCTCTCTGCTCGTTATGCGCTCTGTCATTCTTCATTCATCACTCACTGATCAAAAAAGGTTTGGCGGGACAAAAATTTGCTTTGGTGGTCGCGGGACGATCTGACGGGTTTTATTAAATTAAATACAACCTGAAACTATAAAAAAAAAAAAAAAAAAAAAAAACAGACCCGGCCCCTATTTGACACGGACCTTTATTTGTCCAAACCTGCAGCCACACCAGATGTGTGAAAGAGACAGGTGCCTATTTGGGACTTGGCTATTATTTGAAGTTTTACGGTATTCATTTACTCAAAAACAGATTCTGAGTTTATATCTCACAATATATATATATTACATTTTTGAAATTTTTCTCAGAATTGCAAGTTTGTAACATGCCAATTTCATAACATTTGGACGAATTGATGGTTGCTGAAAAATTTTAATCACAGATTTTTTTTTACGGTACGATTTTTCGTACCGTAATTTTTTTTTTCCGTATGAAAAAAACGTACCGTACATTTTTTTTTTTTTACGGTACGAATCGTACCGTTTTTTTAATGACTTTTTTATGATCCAATTCAACCATTAGGATAAGCAAAAATGACTTTTGACATGAGATTCAGTTTTTGTTTTTATTGCTAACTAAGTAAAATAACTTTTTTTCGGGAGTAACACAATATAATAATGCATTACTTTTAAAATCAACTTTCCCCAATACTGCTGCCAACTAACAAAAAAAAGATCGTCAAGTTTCACCGCCTAAGCACTAAACACTTTTTGGAGACATGCAGTGCAAGCGTGTCAATGGTGCGAGCGCACTCGTACTTTGGGCAGCTCGTCAATCTGGTTGGCGTCAAGGTAGAGCTCCTCCAGGGTCTTCTCGAAGCTGAAGATCTCTTTGGGCACCTGCTCCAGGCTGCAGTGAGAGTAGTCCAGCGAGGTGACGGTCTCCTCCTCGCCCCGCAGGCAGCGGCACGGCACCAGCCGCACAAACAGACTCCGCTTGCTGCTCATCCTCACGACAGCTCAGGCACTACACAAGAAGAGGAGAACAAGATCAGCATCTCATCAACGTTAATTATTCAAGGAAATGAACACTGGGATACGCGATAGTGCTGCCAAAACAGCTTGGTTTACAGCTTAGTTAGTTACACACTGAGCAAGGAATCAGCTTTTTACGATTCATAATTGATTTCAAATAGATATTGTTTAGGTCACTGCAAATGAATTTTTTTAATAATTTTTTTTTTTACAACACACGTTTCTTTTTAGGCGGTTTTACATGTTTTCGTTTGGCAAAATTTCCTTTCAATTAAATTAAATAAAAATTTTAAATTAATTAAAATTCATTTTTCTACAAAATTTCATTGACTGTAATGTTACATTTAAAGCTCAAAACAAATATCTACATGATTTTGTGTTTGATATATCAACAAACCTTTCAGTGTGTGAAACATGTCTGCTTGTGTGTTGTTGCATCAACATTCGGGACAACGGGAGCAACACGTTTTGATCACAGCTGAATTTTACATTTTCTTTGTTTCTAAAACATTGCTAGTGTATTACTAGAAATTACACTAAAATCTCTAAATTATCATCATGATACATTTTTTGACCCATTTTTGGCAGTTTGCTGCTTTTGATTTTGTAATTGAACAAATGAATGTTTCCAACAGTAATTTTGTTGGCGATATTAACACACTTTCAGGCATAAAAATACTGCGAATAAAGCCGACAATTACTCAATCTACAATAGCGCTGGGAGGAGCACATTAACATTCATTAAAACCTTTATATCTGTTGGCCTGAAAAACAGCATCATTATACAATGTCCATTCATTCTGCTTGAAATGGAAATGTCCTCGATATGGCATCAAACGGGCAGCCCAAGGTTTGCTCCTGAATTGAGTGATTTTCATGAGGTGCCGCTCTATTTATCCAAACCCAGTGGCAACAACAATTGCCTGTTGTACCCACAAGTATACTCTGGTGTTGTTTGTGTGTGGGCCATCATCGAGAGCCCTTCAATCTGCATTTAAATAAGGCGACACAGCAAATGCTAATGCTAGTATGAGTGATTGAAGTCGGCTGACAGAAATCAGCTGAAAACTATCAAAAACATTTGTCGTCATAAAGCCAGGGCCACTGAAACTCAGCTCTACACCTTTCACAGGACATCAGTTCCCCTTGACTTTAAAGTCAAGGTGAATTGTTGGTCAACAATGTATTGAACTTCATGAATCTGACACAAGATATCAGACAAGAAAAATGCAGTATTGAACTTGAACAAATTGAACAAAGAGCATACGTGCTAGCCAGACTGAATAAAAAAAGTCACCTAAGCAATGCCTAAAAGTCTTTGGCTACTGGTTAGTGGTTAACATTATGCAATAGGCCACATCACATCAGCGTCACAGGAAAGCTGATTCACAGAAAATAGTTACTACACTTAAAGGCAAGATTACAAAGAACAATATTTCTTTCTAGGAATAACATCCATTAAAAAAAGTAAATCAATACATATGTTTTGATTTTCGTAGCCCAATATTGATTCAAACACAGAAAACAGAAAGTAGCCTAAACAATTACTATCTGTTCTCAATATATCAGTTACTGTACAGCTGAATATAAAAATAACCTGTATCCATCATAAAACAGCAGCTAATCAATAGAATCAGCTCATCCCCAGCAATCCTTTGATAAAAAGCCCAGATCTTTGACCGCTAAGCTAGGCTACACTGCGCCAGACAATAGAAGCAGTTAGTTCGGTCATTAGATATTAAACACACCTGATACAGTAATACACTAGTCAAGGTCAGGCATACATGGGTAATGTTTGATGAAAATGACAGGACAATACTACTGGATAATAAATGAAGAGATTGGTGATCATATTGTGTGAACCATTTAGGGAAAGTAAAAACACAGGCCTCGAGCCTCCTCTTGGAGCAGGTCCAGGTGCACCATTGTGTATCCACACACACAGTGTCGTGATTACATGGAGTCCTGCGGTATTGTGACAGGGTGTCTAGAGTGTCTGCTTTTAGACATGGATTTCAGCACACAAAAGAGACGCAAGCCTTCTCAGCCTCTGGCTGCATTGTAGCACGTCAAAGGGAGAGGTGAAAAAGAGAGGAAGATTTCCGTTTCCAACCAGTTGTTACGTGTGCCGTTTCGTGGCCATGTGATGAGTCTGATGATGAAGAGCAGCGGGATTACATCACAGACACAGGAATGTGGCTGTATCAATGAGATCCTTGTGGAGGAGTGTGGAGAATGTGACCTTTCTCCTCCTCCTCCTCCTCCTCCTCCGAAGGGCACAGCGCAATTCTTCATCACGTGCGCAGAAGTGTTTGGACCGACGGCATCCAAACAATCACTCTTTCAATGAAAGTCACTGTGGTACTCGACCAGTCAAACTCCATACACACACCACCTGCTTCACTATATTTCACATGCTTCAGGGAAAGGCTTAAATGCGTTTTGTAGCCAAATACTATCTATATTTTGCTCAAATATAGATTTCTTTATATCATGTTTAAAGAAGTAAAGTAAAGCTAATTAAACATCTTCTAAAAATATAGTTTAAAACTTATGTGCACTCTTGGTATTCAAGTTGGCTTTGAAAAACTACGACTTACTTGCATGCTATTTTAGTGCCTGAACTAACCCTGCCTTGTCACAAAAAGGTCAAACTCTCTTATATTCTAAGAAAACGTCATAAACCATAACAAATATTTGTGAGTCTGCGGAGTCACGACCTCTCTGTGATGTTTCCTGTTTGTTTCTTTGTACCTTACTTTACATATGGAAACTGCTCCTGATGAACAGAATAAAGATCATACAGTCTACATGCAAATCCTTCCCAGCAAACACAATGCGTGCCAGTTATATAATAGGAAGTTTGGGGAAATTTCATGATTTACTGATTGACATCATAACATCATAACATAACGGCATTTCCGAGCTCAATATCGCCTTACTGTTGGCAAAGAAATAAAGGAACAGAACACCAGGAACTTTCTGCAAGAAATCACCTTATGGTTCACCCGAAAATAGTCAAACAGCACTTTCTGGAAGCAATGTTAAGAGTGGAAATGTGTAAGACTAGTGAAAGCCTTGGTAAGGCTTCGTAAAGACATAACAGCCACAGCCGTTCAACTTTCACTCTGTGTGGCTGTTGTAGAAAGTTTGTGCGGAGAGTGATAGCGAATAAGAACACGCTGCTGTCCAGAGGCCTCCTCTTATCAGTCATAATAAACACGCGGCGGGTGACGTCCACTTGCGGAGGGAAATGCTGATGCCATCAGTGTATGGCGAGAACACGACCAGTCATCCACACAGTGTGTGTGAGCGCTGCAGGGAAGTGGAAGGCCGAGGACACGAGCTGTGCCGAAGAGCTGAGAGATCATCCAGCATCCAGTCCAGACGGAGAAACTGTACAACCGCTACTGCACATTTCTTTCATTCTCTTTTCAAGCGAGGCATTTACTCTCCTGGGGTTAAAACACAGGCATGCATAATTTAGCAATTTGTAGTGCGTGGGAAAATATGATTTTCCTTCCTATTGGTGCTGATATCATCAAGTGACGCATACTATGCAATACATCCCTCGGAGAGGATGAGAACGTCTCTAAGGAGCAATGCAGCTCACCAAGCCACTGGTAATGAAGAGCACATGGCCTCTACACGACGCAAAACACACTGAAGGAGGGGCCTGAGCCAAATCTAGAGACCAGAGATCCGGGGCCAACTAGCAACTATTAAGGATGGCTCGATACTAGGGCTGAACGATTAATTGCATTTGCGATAAAATCGCGATATGATGAAACGCGATTTTGTAATCGCAAGCGCTGCGATTACATTGGTCACGTGACACGCGAGAGAAAAGCAGTCTGCAAGATAAAGCATCAACTTGCCACGCTACGCGGTCTGGCGTTCAGAAAAGACCAGTTTAGTCTATTTTTAAGTGATATTGTGTTATTTATTCTCTCCTCCACAATCCTGGATCAGAGAATTTCAGAATCGAGTCTGAGCTTAGTTTTTAAACACAGATGCGTGATGACGCTGCGCGTGCTTTAGAAACGAACCGTGTTCTGAATCTGCTTGCTTCTATTTTCTCGCTCTCTCTCTCTCGCTCTCTCTCTCTTCCTCACTCACACACACGACACCGCTCGAACCTTCCAAAACATAGTAACGTTATTTCATAAAGTTCGGGATTTAACCGAATTACAAGGACATTCGCGGGCTTCATTGAACAGGGTTTGCCGCTTTGCTTGATGTTATAACGTTACACTTGCAGTGCGCGTTCTCTCCCGCGGGAATTTTCTTTACAAATGCTTCACAGAGGCATTATTTATGTATTTTGGAATGCAGTTGGCTTATATTAACACCATGAAAAACACTGAGAAGGCTGCTTTCATTTTAAAATACTAACGCGTGCTTTGTGAAGAGCGCTCGTGCATGCGGCTGTGAGCGACTCATTGGTAAATGTACTTGCATGTCAAAATGCTTTTATGACGCGAAATTAATGTAAACACGGTCAGTTATATCTTAAACCAACAGGACAAACCACATTTACAATTTCAAAAGAGATATATGCATTAGTGTGAATGCAGCATATCGTATTTAAACTGAGGGGAAATCACTCCAGCTCTTGAATGAAAAACATTCAGACAGCCTACTTTTAAATACTGAGACCACTCTTTGTTTATTGCTTGTAATGTTTTTTTTTCTCTTTATTTACTAGCTTTTATATTTTGAAGCTATATTATTTTATATAGCCTATTTAAAATTCTTAACATGTAATTGGTTTAATTAAATGTTTTTTATATTTATTTTTTATTTGTTTTTACACATGTAATTAAATACATATTTTAAGAGTTATTAAGATAAATTAATAAGAAAAAAAGTAGATCAGATCATGAGCTATCTAAAGATTCCCATCCCTACTGTACAATGATTTATTGCTTGTCTTTGTCGACTAATACAGAAGGTAAATAACTTTTTTTTAAATCGCATATTAAATCGCAATCGCAATATTGGTTAAAAAAATCGCAATTAGATTATTTTCCAAAATCGTTCAGCCCTACTCGATACCACAATTTTGGCTTTGGTACGATCCCAGAACCTAATACCTCGGTATCGATACCACAACTGAAAAGACTCTTGACACTCTCCACTACCAAATGTGCAAAGAAAAAGTATCAAAAAATAAATAAATTCAGTCAAGGAACATATTGTAGGCAAAATTTTGATTATGTAAAAAACAAAACAGCGTTATATTACGACTTATCTGCACAAAAGGACGTGAATGCAGAATCGAACTTGTGCTGGTCATAATGTGAAGCTAATCCCTGTTCTGGACGCGCTATTCCCACAACATCGCGTTGAAACGGCAACTTAACCCAGAGAATTCACAACGTTTTATTACAATAGTGTTCTCATTATAATGACGTTTGTATGACAGTCCCAGTTATAGTTATAAAAGTGCATTGCTGTTTGAGCTGCGCACATGCTATAAAGATGATCACAGGTAGGCTACATGAAGCGCGCGTCGTTCATTAACTCAACCAAACGCATCCTAATCCTATATTAGATTAATCATATAGGCCTATATACACACAATAAACATATTACAACTTACAATGGAACAGAATGCTGCGAATGCTCAAGAGAACTTGACTGTGCTTGTCATGAAGGCTAACTCCACAGACGCGCTCTTTCCGCCACAACGCGCTCACGCGCTGAAACACTGGCGAACAAGAATTCACAACTTTCTTTTGCAGGCTGTGTTTTTATTATAATGTTATGAAGCCTATGTGACAGATTTGTGCTGCACAACATGTTGCACTGAAGTGTATCTTCCTTTTTGAAGTGAATCCAATCATTCAGAGCCATCATGGCGAACAGTGCGCGTCTCTCAACTGAAGTAAATAATCTATTATTCATCGGCTTTGATATATCGGCCCAATTTTCTTATCGGATCGATAACGATAACATCAAAAAAGACCATTTATCGGCCAATATCGATATGTGGTCGATATATCGTGCATCCCTACTTTGCTGTGCTACACTTTGTTAGGCAAACAATAAAAGGAATTGTTAGGCTAATTGTCAGCTGATTACATTTTAAAAGATTAAATCATTAATGTTTTATGGCTTTCTTTGATTACCGTTTTCTTTGATTACCTTTTTTTAATCAATTTGTATCAAATCATATCTTATATATAAACATCAAAACAGACAGAATTTTTTGAGAAAACAAGAAATGTTGAGATGTTTCAAATTATTGTAAAAATTATAATAAATTACTAGGCTAATTCAATTATCATTATGAATTCAATTGATTAGACATGCTTTATGATTGAGAAATTTTAATTAAACCTTCAAAACGTAATCTAAAACAATTGAAAAAACAAACAAACAGGAAAAGATAAAAACGGATCTTACAGGAGATATTATTGTCAGAGGCCATATTTAACAATATAGTCAGTGAGTAAGTTGTACCCGATCATGGGTCTTTCTCTATCAGCGCAGCTCAAGAACAGCCTAGCAACGGTACAATAACAGGTTAAAAACCACTCAGAAATGCAAGTGCACAGCAGCACCCCGGCAACCAACCACAACACACTCCAGCATAGTGATGGGAAGTTTTACAACCACCAAAACTGTAAAAATCTAGTTAGAAACTATTCTTCTCACTTATCGTAACTGTGCATGTTGGCGCATCCAAATTTGTGTGTGTGTGTGTGTGTACACGAGGGGGCAGGGAAGGGGCAAAAGAGATTTGCCTACTGGCACAACCGTCACATCAAACAGACCTCCCACAATCTGTCCTCCCTCTTTTGTGCCAGAACACACGGCTCTCTTTATCCAGAAAACGGCAGCCCATCGGGAAGCCTTTAACCCTTTGGGTCACCGCCATTGCCATGGTTACAGTGGGAGTATGGTGGGGAGAAACAGTGGACCATGTGACAGGCACTGCAGCACTGCCAAACAATGACAGCGCCTCAAGGTTACCGGGATCGTGTGGCATAAAAACAGGTCAGAAATGTTCCAGAGAAAACACCTGTGGGGTAAAAATCACACCTAGAGAAGCGTGGAAGAGGAAACCCTTCACATGCATGCTTGGCACTGTAAAGGCCAGCTCACTGTTCTGGCTTATAATTAAAAAAACAAAGTGACTTAAGAAGCTTACAGGAAATGGTGAATGGGATTCTTTAATCCTGCTTTAAATTGAATATTGATTGATTATTGAATAGTTGAATGCAAAAGAACGGGAAAACGGTGTGAAAAGTGCACGGCTCTAAAATTGGTGCTTTCAGAAGCTAATATGTAGTTTCACGTGGGTTACCCTGTCAGGCTCATATTTATAGAAAACAGAAATTACTAAAACAAGTTACTGTAAACATATAGTGAAACTGTGTTGCCATATACAGTCACAAAACATTGGTATTGACAATCGCCATCATATTTATAAAAAAATAAATTAATAAAAAAATGAAAACCTACGTTTTAATGACAAATTCAATTTGTACCACTGTAGTTCGAGGTCACAAAAATATCCATGTTATAGTTAAAATTGACTCATGACAGCCAATGTCAAAACCAACCACATGACAGTTTAATGTGATGTTAACCCATAAAGCTAAGTGGTTTCTATGCCATGCTTATTGCATAATTATGACAGGTTGTGTTGTCTTAATAATGTCAAGGTGTCAAAGACATCTCAAACAATGTCATAATTGAGTGAATGACACTCAATGACAGTGGTCATAAACATGCATAAAACATCCTTCATATTCATGACGTGTCATGTCATGAAAATGAAGGTGTCTTGTCAAGTAAAGTGTTAGCTATTTAGGTATAGTACTACACATAACAGTATCGTAAATAATCCAGCAGTGGCTGACACTCGTCATAAAATGGTAAGAAGTCTGTGTGCAGCTGTACTACTCCTGCACACAATCAAGAGCAAGGAGAGAAGTGTCAGTGTGGGAGTTTTCAGGATTGTGTAAAATAGATGCGGTTCTGCAGGAAGTTCTAATCAAAAGCAAGGTCTTTTCGTACATTTTTGGTTCCCTACACTCAAATTTTAAGTGATTAACTGGCTAAAAAAAAATTAACACAAATTTGACAAAGTTAAAGATGAAATCGACTGATAACACTATTATAATATTTTTACATTTTAAGATTTCCCAATAATATTGCTATTGTCACTTCTTTTAGCCATGATAATTGTGAACATTTGATATGGCGGCAGCCCTATTTCCCCAGTGTCATGTAAGTGACAGGTCAAGTGTGATATGCAAAAGATTTTGAGGGAATAATGGCTTCAATTTTGGTCTTTTCCTCAAACAAAATTGTATGACTTTGTATACTGAATAAACATTTTCTGTAGAAACAAATTTTACTTTTTAATTTTGCAAGTAAATATCAATGAATTACCAAGAAATGGCAAGTAACACTGAAATAAGTGTGAAATAGGGGTAGAATGTATCTTTTAAAAACTATATATTTCTTCGAATACAACAGCTATGAAGAAATGCACCAGGAACTATCAGCCTGTAGTTCGGAACGACATAATCGTGTGAGTTTTTGGTTGAACTTCTCCTTCAAGCCACGACCCATCAGAGATTTCAGCAAGGCTCTGATTTAGAAGATCAAGGCAAATGATTCGCCATGAATCAGTGGCTCTTGTGGGAACTCGCTGACCCATTTCCCGCAGCTTTGTGGACCAGCTCTGATGACCAATTAAACAATAGTCACATTTTAAATACAACAGGGCTTTGCTGGCCTCCACCCTCCCCCAGTCTGCGGTTATCGAGACTCTCTGCTCACAACAGGAAGAGCTCATCTGCAGCGTCTCTGATGCAAAGCACTGTTGCCATCTCTGAGCCTGCGTAATGCTAACCAGAGCACCAGCGTCACCAAGAAACGGCCCCCGCTAATATGCGCTGCGCTAGCCAGTTTGCGGGTGCTGACGTATACACCTCTCAGTTTCTGATGGGGAGAAGGAAACATTTTCAGATCCTGTCGCACAGCTCTATGAACCAACGAGCGACATGTAGCGTGTCAGATCCAGATAAAATGTACGATTTCTGACAACGCTGAAGATATTTATAGGCGAGCTGGATTTGGGTAACACTTCAGAACGGAGCGGTTTGATTCAAACCGAGCTCGCCGGAGGAATGTTGGGGCGATGCATCTGAAAAATAGGCCACGTTTGGAGGGAACAGAAAAGGCCAGGGAGAAAATGAGAGAGAGAAACACAGAAAACATCAAGCAAAACCCAGAGAATATGCAGCCTGGAGGGAAGAACTTGAAATAGCAGGGTGGCTGTGCGTGAGCTGATGATCTGAAGTTTAGTTACAGCTCTCTGGGAAATCTATATCACTTGGCACAAGTAACAAGTAGGGCAAGTTCTGCTTGAATACTGTAATACTGCAGGAAAGATTATTTGACTCAATACGAGGAAGTCAACATGGAAAAACATGGTTTCAAACAAAAGCATTAATAGCTAGACTTCGTGAGGAAAAAAAGCTAAAATGACATTATGGAGTTGAAAATATAACCTTCAAAACAGAAACATGTCAGAACGTTTGAATAGATGTCAATCAGGTCAATGCAGAAGTAACAAAAGCCACCCGTGTTTTCTAACCATGCGTTTCCTGATATTCAAATCTAGTGATTTAAAGAGACAGTTCACCCAAAAATGAAAGTTGTTTACTCACTCTCAAGTTATTCCAAATCTGATTTCCATAGTGGAAAAAAAAAAAAAAATACTATAAAAATCAATAGAGCATTCCTTTGTGTTCAACAGAACAAAGACATTCACTCAGATTTGGAAAAACTTGAGGGCGAGTAAACAATGACAGAACTTTCATTTGTTGGGTGAACTATCCTTTTAAATATCTCAAGAATATCACCTTTTTTGTTCAACGGATTTATAATTTTTCTTTATTTTTTGTCTGAACTATTCCTTTAAAAAAGCATTTAGTAAGTTGCTTTGTAATGCAGGACCAGTGCTGTAATCATGTTGTACTGATCTGGCCTGTTCTTGGGCCAGCTCAAACATGTGTTTGGGCGTAAGCAGGGGTCAGGTGTCCGGTTCGCCGTTGAGGTGTGTGTGTGTGTCCAGCTCAGAGGTGAAAGGTTGTGTGTGAGCAGCAGGAAGGCTGGGTGTGCGTTTCATTCGGTCTCTCGTTGACAAGCCCATCTCCCCGACACCGCAGGGGTTCAGGACACTCTCAATAATTCAGCACAAGAGATCGCTTTAGAGACACGAACTTGCAGGTAGGAAGCCGCCACTCTGGGAAGATCTCTGATGGATGCAATGTGGATTCCTTAGTACAAACATTTACTTGGGAAAGGGTGAAGCCAGGAAATAAAAGAGGTGAAAAAACACTGGTATCGGTGACAAAAGCAGCATAACTGGTTTGTCCAGTTCTGTTTTGGTTTTGGTTCTCACCGTTCTGCACAATGCGCAGTGGTCTTGCAGCAGTAAGGCAAACAAAACTGCTATTGTCCTGGCGGATCTGTTCCGAACGAAGGGCGGGTAATCTGATCGTGCTCCATGTGCTGTGCCTGTACCGCATCAGCTTCAATGCAAACTTGTTGTGTATAGAGACCGTGAGAGGGACCTTTGCATTTGTCAGTTCACTTTCTGCATTTGAAAGCAAAAACTGCATTGGCAGAGAGCGATATATAGTGCTGATAGACATTTTTGGCATGTATTTTGACATTGTAGTCAGAATCCAAAGTCTGTCTTCTTCTGCCAGCAATGCATGACTTAATTATTTTCAAAGGTTATTTCTGAGACAAGTGCAGAAAAGTAGCTACAGTGATTTTACCATGCATTTAGTTACACTCTTAAAAATAAAGATCCCAAAAAGGGGTTAGAACCATAGAACCATCTTTCTGGATTCCCCAAAGAAGCTTTCAGTTAACGCTGGGACTAATGATTATTTTTTCGATTAAATCAAATAATCAAACTAATTTTTTTTTCCCAGTACATGTATGGTTTATTTTCTGAATAGTTGTTTTACCAATAAATAACAATAACTAATGTGAACTTTGACCTAATGATACTATTTATGACAAAAGATAAGGTTTATGCAGAGTAGGTCTAATTAGAAAAGCTGTTAACTATGGCTGTGAATTCAGCCACTTTTGGGGATTTACAGCAGCAATTGCTTACAAGTGTGAATCCTGAAATGATTTGTTCAGGCAGGAGATTAAAGTAGCAGCTTGAATATGATCATTCAGCTGTAAGATCAAACAGCTGAAGTCACAACCACATACTAACCAACCCTAGAGGCAACCATGGCGAAAGAGTCAAACATGGTGTCCATAAAACCATGAAGTTTTTAAACGATTGACAGTGCATTATTAAATAAATAAGTACAATCGAGATGCGAGTTCATCCCTAAGATATTTCAACTAACCGACAACAGTAATACATGTTTTGTTAGCAGTTGCAAAGAGTAAGTTTGAGATGCGGGTCTCGCATCCACGACAGCTTGTAAAAAGTGCATGCTGTGTGAACACAGCTGTATATTAAGCACACAATATTGGACTGGCAAACGTATTAGTGCGGTGTAAAAATCCACAATAATAGTCCAAATACGAGTTGAGGTATGCCATTTCTATGCCATTTCAGTTTTACAGAGCGTGCAGAACACCATTTTATTTGGTTTCATTAAAAAAATTCCAGGAGTGTGAGTCGCCATCATTGAGGATGGGCTTAAACAGCACAACGAATCTACACAAATCGACTAATTTAATTTCCATAATCGACGTTCCAGCATGACTTTCAATGAAGAGTTCTTAAAAGAACCATTTTTTTCTTTGTTTGAAGAACATCTAAAAAATCTATAGAATTTTTTTGTGGAATCAATGGAAGGATTCCATGGATGTTAAAGGTTCTTCATGAAACCACAGATGCCAATAAAGAACCTTGATTTTTAAGAGCGTAGATATAACAGCAACATTAAATTTAAATATTAACAGCCATCAAAAGCAGCTCTTCTGCTGAGTAAAATAAAATAAAGTCCATTAGCCTAACTGTACTTTATTTACATTTACCAAACAACAAATGATATATGATATCAAATAAATTAAGATGTTGAACTCTCTCTCATAACAAAAATATACGAGAGAATGCTTTATATTGGGAATGTAAGGGCAAGGCTAAATGCAGTTAGGCACAATGGAGTATAAACCTCATAGTTCTTTCTGTGACTGGCCAGTGCAGGACACTCAGGGGTGAGTCAAAAGACAGAAATATGAGCTTGAGAAGACAGCAAATCACCACAAACCCCCCTCTGTCTCAATCCCTAAATGTTATATGGCTTTTCAATTACATCCACAGCACACCATCCACCCAGACACATCGAAGAGAAGGATGCAAATAGATCAGCATTTCATTCATACCAATTAAACACACTGAACCAAAGAGTGAAGTCAAATGGACTTTCTCAAATCAACAGCTCAACTGTATAATTGCCCAATATTCTTCAAACCTTCAAAATATTTAGCCCCATCCTCACAATGCTGTAAGGGAGAACATCCCCTTCCTGTGAATAAAAACTGCTGTTGAACACCTTTGCCAGAACTGCAGAGGGAAAGCAGCATGAGCTCATTAAAAAGTCCTGAGCTTGCATTTAGTGGCAGATATCTGACCATTATTCCACACGACCTTATCAATTATGAGTGAGCTGCTGTTTTTAGACGTGCAACCCTCTCACCTCGCTCTGAAACACACTCGGGCAGGGAAACAGAGCCAGAGGAAGCCAGCATTAAACCGGCGTCAGCTGCTGAGCTTTTAATTAAATATGAGATTAGCTGAAAATGTGGAAAAACACTGAAAAGCAAATGCCTCTGGGTCCCGTTCATACGGCATCAGGAGTTTCATGTTTCAGTGGCAGTGTGAAGATCCATTAAACGGGAAGTCAAGGAGCTTGTTATGATGCCCCAATGGAGTTGAAGACCCCAGAGTATGTGAAGTAAAAAACAACAACACACGTGTCACTCAGATTTGATTTGCTCACAGTTGTGCCAATACATGGTGATTGGCAAATGTTTCTTTCACACTGATTTCAGAGTTTCACATGTACCACAGAGATGCACACAAATAACAGACTCTAAGGTCAATACTATTCCTAAGTTAGTCAATAAGCTTAAAAAAATAATACTAATACAGAAATACTGTTTTTACCAACCTTTACTCAACCTCAAACATTTGTGTACAAACGCACACATGTCAGATTGTCTATTAGATGTATATTTTCTGGTGAATAAGAGTGAGTGAGTAATGTCAGCATGTGTGTGGGTGCTTCAGCTACTAAATACTGCCAGAGTTTCAATGTTGAGCCATTCAGCTTACGTGTTTTTATAGAAGAGCTAGCGTGAGCTGTGGGCGTTGATTTGACCTCTGTGCATATAAAAGCGTACGGTCCTTCCCATATTCACTCTCAGTGTGTAATAGTTTGTGTGAGACTTCCTTGACGCTTCAGAAAAAAGCATGCACTACTACTGCACCCTATTCAGTGTTAAAAGGACAGTTCAAAACATCATACAGGCTTGGAATGACACGAGGGTGAGTAAGAGATGACAAATTTCATTTTTAGGGTGAACTTCCCCTTTAAAAAAAACTATAAACTTCCAATGCATGGTCACTGAGCATCACACATCACATCCTCTTAACGAAGAGCAAACGTCAGTGTAGCAGCAAAATCTGCCATCAAACTTCTCATGCTGTATCTTCATGTGCAGCTCTGATGGAGGCAGAGATGAAGAGAGAAAAACATTCAACTTCCTCTTGTGCAATAACTACGGCAGACACATTCAGGTCAGCACATCATCCTCATGCAAACTAACCACTGCTGTACCTGAAGATTATCTAGCAGATTATTTCGTATCTATTCACATTCGTTTTATTGCACAATCCAGATGAATTCAAAAGAACATTTTATGACAACACCGAAGCAGAGAGCAACGAAACAGCAGCTCTAAAGTCAAAAGTGTTATAAAAACACAAAATCTTTAATTTCATTGCAAACTGACTATTGTATAAAATAACTAGGCCTGGATTTTTACATTTTCTTAAGAAATCGCTAAACTCAGCGATGTTGTGGGTGGTTACCACGGCTTTGCTAAGGTTTTGGGGGTGTTTGGTTACGGTCCGAGGTCAAAAGAGGCCCAAGTCTCTATGATAGCCTGCCTATAAGATTTCTGCCTCGTTTAACACTGGAGAGACCGAGATAACGAAGTCGTCCCTCATAAATCTGTATTTAAATGTGCTCATTAGTACAGTCATCAGGCCTCATTTCCACAGCACATCTTTTAAGTGTGTGCGATCAGTTCTATTCACTGCACTCAAGTGACCCTCAGCAATGGAGATGAAAACGCTTATTTCATGTATTTGTAAAAAAATAGAAGTGCCCCATTTCACTCACACTGCTAAATACACACAGGCCTTGTTGCAATGCAGTGTATGCAAACATTTGGGAAGTGGGAAGTTTTGTTTTTCATATCACCTCCAGTTAATACCATGAACAAGTCAACAAAAACAGACTTGGAAAGTACAAATCCTATATTGTCTGCGGTTTCCAAACCCCTCTGGGTTAAAAAAAAAATAAAAAAGTACCAAGTAAAAATAATACTATCATAATATTTTTACATTAAAAAACATTTATAAAATAAATCTTAATCATTAACTAAAAATGTATAGAATTAAAACAAATCATTTCAAAATTAAAAAAAACTAATAAAAAAAAATATCACCTAAAAATAATTAAATCATAAAAACATTAAAATAAAAAAGCACATACATATTTATATGCATATGTATATACACACACCCACCTAAAGGATTTTTAGGAACACCATACGAATATTGTGTTGGACCCCCTTTCACCTTAATTCTACGTGACATTTATTTAATAAGGCGCTAAAAGCATTCTTTAGAAATGTTGGCCCATATTGATAGGATAGCATCTTGCAGTTGATGGAGATTTGTGGGATCCAGGGCACGAAGCTCCCGTTCCACCACATCCCAAAGATGCTCTATTGGGTTGAGATCTGGTGACTGTGGGGGCCATTTTAGTACAGTGAACTCATTGTCATATCCAAGAAACCAATTTGAAATGATTCAAGCTTTGTGACATGGTGCATTATCCTGCTGGAAGTAGCCATCAGAGGATGTGTACATGCTGGCCATAAAGGGATGGTCATGGTCAGAAACAATGCTCAGGTAGGCTGTGGCATTTAAACGATGCCCAATTGGCACTAAGAGGCCTAAAGTGTGCCAAGAAAACATCCCCCACACCATTACACCACCACCACCAGCCTGCACAGTGGTAACAAGGCATGATGGCAATATTTTTCCAGTCTTCAACTGTCCAATTTTGGTGAGCTCTTGCAAATTGTAACCTCTTTTTCCTATAGTGGAGATGAGTGGTACCCAGTGGGGTCTTCTGCTGTTGTAGCCCATCCGCCTCAAGGTTGTGTGTGTTGTGGCTTCACAAATGCTTTGACTGAAATAACCACTCGTTACAACCGAGGTATGCAGCAAAGTTGCTCTTCTATCAGCTTGAATCAGTCAGCCCATTTTCCTCTGACCTCTAGCATCAACAAGGCATTTTCGGCCACAGGACTGCCGCATACTGGATGTTTTTCCCTTTTCGCACCATTCTTTGTAAACCCAAGAATTGGTTGTGCGGGAAAATCCCAGTAACTGAACAGATTGTGAAATACTCAAAACGGCCATCAAATACTCAAAATCGCATAAATCACCTTTCTGTCCCATTCTGACATTCAGTTTAGAGTTCAGGAGATTGTCTTGACCAGGACCACACCCCTAAATGCACTGAAGCAACTGCCATGTGATTGGTTAAATAGATAATTGCAAGAGAAATTGAACAGGTGTTCCCAATAATCCTTTAGGTGAGTGTATATATCTCATCTAGACTGCAGGAATGATAACGGATGTGAGAGCGAGTCCTCCTGTAGGAGGAGACTCAAAGGAAACTCAGGATGGGAGGATGAGAACGGCCTTGAAGTGATGAACGAAACAGACAACACACCCTCTATAATCTAAACTGAGGTTAAGACGACCTCTGCCCCAAAGGCAGGATGATCCCCCAAACACCTCGCCTGCTAATATAGACCGTTATTTACTAACACACATGCAACTTGACAGTCGTCTTTAGCTCTTTTGGTGTTCAAGCGCAGTTTTTTGGCTGAGACGCGGTCGACGAGAGGCGACAGGAGGCATTTGACACCACTAGCTCTTTGGCATTGGCTTGGTGTGTCACAGGCTTTAGTCAAAGGCCAGACAAATCTCAGGGAGATAAAACTGTAACTTATCAAACTATACTATTTTTAGTAGTTTTAAAGAGCCCACTCTTCTGAAAAAGTAGTTAGTTACACTAAAATCAAACAAAATTGCTATTTTGCTATTTTAAGGGGACAATTTATAAACACACATAAAATCGTAATATAATTAAACTAGATTTATAAATGTACATAATCCATTCATTTATAAAAATTGTTTTACAAAAAGATTACACATTTAAAACGGTTATAAAACTATTCATTGCAGTCTTATTTATGTAATTTACTGGAACATACAGTGATGAATAACAGATGTCTAGGACTCGGATCTGTGAATTTGCAAATCTGTCTCTTTTTGATTCAGTTCATTCACATTAAAATTGACTGTGCCTATCATGAGAGAATATTTTAGGAGAAAGCATTAACTCAGTTGCTCAACTGCAAATCTGTGTATGGACAATGTGACCCAAAAGTAGTGATATATAGCCTAGCACTTTTGTCACGCTACACTACTTGCTGGAAAAAGAAGAGTGTTACCGGAAGAAAGCAGGTTTGGTTACCCCTCAACACTGAGATCTGCATACTGAGAGGACGTCGAAACAGACTGATTAGCCGGAGGAAAACCAGAAGTGCAAACTGGCTTCATTAAGGAACGTCTCTGGCCCTGGACACCATAAACACGTTCATAAACACGTTCATACCACAGGCAGCGCTGCTTTCAGTCATTTACTCAGACCTTCAGGGCCAACTCTTTCCCATACAAAACTGCAGTGACAACACAACGGGCAACACCATTCGATAGCACGGTGAGTAATGCACATAGCCCATATATGTTCAGCACCCTTACTCTGCATTTCACCTATACCTTTGGAAAGGAAAATAAAGTAGTGTAAACTAAACTTTATATGCTAAAGAAAAGTGACAATCGTTTTTCTGGGTGGTTGCTAGGGTGTTACTGAAGATATTGAGTGTTTTAGACCCTTTTTAAGCTGTGAGAGATGAGTTACGCTACCATTCAAAAGTCTGGGGTCAGTACAATTTTTCTTTGAAAGAAATTAATACTTTTATTTCACAAGAACAAAAGTGACATTAAACATTTAAGATTTATATTTCATATAAATGCCGTTTCAGTTTCTTTGGTCTGTGCATTCGGTCCGTCTTTAAATAACAGCAGGAATATTAGGCTACTGTCACTTTGTTAATAAAATAAAAGTACTGCTTTAACAAAGATGATCCTAATATTTTATTTCTACAGTGAACAAATATTGTTATTTTACAGGCAGCTTGCAGGACAAGTGTGCCGTTGTTGTAAAGACCTGACTATTATTTGAAAGAGTTGAGTATTTTGCTATAACTTAGCTGCAGTTTTGTGCTGTAATGAAATCGGCATATGTTCATGCATTCAGTCCCTTTTAGAGGATCTAATCTGAGCCGCCCACACTAGCAGGAATGAGGAGGTTGACATCATCAGCTCCCACTTCATCCCAAGATAAAACAGGCCCTCCTCCCTCTTTCAGCAACAATCTCAACATGAAAACATGGGCATTACCAGTATGCGTTTTAAATTTTAAATGTGCGTTTCCCCCAAATGCCAAAGAAAAGTTAATTATATTAGTAACACTTAACAATAAGACCATCGGTCATTGAAAAAAACACCAATAATGCCAATGATGTGAACAATGTGTCAGCAATCTATAACTCCATGCATGACCTACTATAGGAAAATGGCAGACTGAAGTAAAGAAGTAAACACAGGCTGGCACAGTGATCTTAGCTATGGCGTTCCCTTGCCTTTGAAAAGCGCAGTGTTTGCCAAATTCGTCCGCAGAGGGAGTTTCTGAGCCCGCTGACTGCATGCGGGGAACATGTCTACCATCTGCCCGGATCTGCAGACCTACAGCAGGAGTCTGGAAGACCAACACATGGACAAAATGGTGGTGTGGTACACTCAGAAAAGCAAGAAGTCAATGCCAGGAAAAGATTTTGGAAAAGAGCAAAGAAACATATTGCAGTACTAGCGGCTGCATCCAAGCTCTCAAACAATCCCATGAGACATCAGCTACAGAAATGCTTGTTGAACTTGTTTGTTGTGTTCATTAAACAACAAATGAATTGAAACATTCTCTGGTAGATCTCAAACAGGTATAGCTATTAGCTGCATTAATGTTGTGTCTTACATTCCTAGAGCATCCAATAACGGATGGCCACACTACTACTGCAATAAGCTAATGAGAACTCACAGACATCCCTCAGAGCATATGAGGCTTCACAAAAAAGCATTTTTTTTAACCACAAAGCTTTTTCAAAAAAAACGTTGTGCTTCACTCATGTCATAAAATAGTACGCACATACCAAATGTGTTTTGGCGTCTGTACGTCATCAGAGAGTTATTATATTTTGCTTAAAATTATGAGGTCAAAAAAACAAAAAAAACAAACGTGCATTGATGAATCGTTCACAATAATATCAATAACAGAGAAAAGAAAGCGTGAATTTTCATTTCATGCTGACTTTTTAACAATATAACTCTAAAAGAGCTAAAATCAACTGTTAAATCGACCTGGACAATATGATCACCAGTTCACATTTTTAATAACTCAACTTAAACCAGCATATCTGAATCCCACACATCCCTCATGCTGGGAACACGTCACGTTACACCGCGGCTCGTATTCACATCATGACTCAAGCCACATCTTGACGAGAAGTAAGGCATGTTGTTGCATTACTTATAGCTTGTCCACAGACATCATCATTGATCAAAAATACTTGAGGGTACCGAAGTTAACTGAAGTGGTGACATATTTGTGATGTCTGAGGTCCAGAGAAGTGGTTTCAATGAGCACTGAGAGGGCAGGAGTTCAAGGCAGCCCTGCGGCTCTGGGCCTGGGAACGACCGCTCGACTGGAGACAGCGTCTCTGCGCTTTGGCTTCATTTCTGCTTTGAAATGTCTCGTGTCTCCATCAGAGGATAACGATACGCCTCGAACTGATAGTGCTCTGGGGACACGTACTGCCGTTGTGGCCAAGCACTTGTTTTCCAAGAGTCTATTGGACGGGTCATGAGAAACGTTGGCTGAATGGACAGACGAGTTCTGGAATTAGGGAAAAAAAAAATTTCAAGGAAAAGTCTGATGTTTCTAAATGAGTTCTAGGGCCCTATCTTAACAATCTGAAACACAAGTATCAAGCGCAAGTGGGCGGTCTTGTCTTGCTATTCTTGCAAGTCTTGCTATTTTACCGGCAGGATAAATGACTCTTGCGCCCCGACAACTTTAAAAGGGGTTGGTTTTAAGTAGCCTCATTATTCATAGGTGTGGTTTGGGCGTAACGTGAAATAAACCAATCAGAGCGTCATCCAACATACCCTTACAGGTCCGCATGTTGCATGGAGGATTGTTATTATAATGGCGGGTTTCCCAGGCGCAGTTCACAGCCGAGGAGACCGACGTTCTTGTCAGGGCAGCAAAACCCACCCAAATCAGCGTCGGTTAAACATTATGTGTCTTGCCACTACTGGGCAAACAGGTCTGATCCGTCAGTACTACAAAGTAGCCTGAAAAAATTGGGTAAATGTGTATTGAGGCCTGAATTTTTTTACATCTTCATGGAAACCACAATGATTTCCCTCCTTGTAATAGTGTATGATTTGCAAATATAAGAACTGCTGCATTTGTGTTGATGAGATCAAAGTGTATGCGCTACACTATGGCCAAGCATGCGCGCTTAATATAGCATTATGAACAACGCGCAACTGACTTCAGACTAGGTTTTTTCTGGTCATTGGCGCAATTGTTTTCTGGAACTGCAAAATAGCACCAGGGAATGTTTGCGCCGAAACACGCCTCCTTTTTGCGCTGACCCGCCCAGGGAGCACAAGTTAATTTCCTAGTTTACCGACGTGCGTCTGTGGAGGGAAAAGCCCGCTTTGCGCGGGTGCAAAATAGAAATGAGACATGCGTCAGCCTACAAAGTTATTTGCGCCGGGTGCAAGATAGAGCCCATAGTGTGGCCGCAAAGCAGAACTGTAGATGTGCCATTTCGCTCACGCTGGAAATACAGCCTGTCGCTGGAGATGCCAACGCTGACCGAAGAAAAAAAAAAAATCTACCAACAGGCTAATTTTTCACCAGTGCAATCTGAACCTGTGATGGACACAACTGTACAAGACAGACAGTGATTACGCTTCATTTGCAAATATGCATTGATCCAAAGCTGATCAATGGCACTGCAGTGATTTTCACTGAACTGAAGACTTAGTGATTATTCACAATTATATCAATATTTTCTTAAACTTATTCTTTACTAAACGAACCACACAATTTTAAATTTGGACACGTTTCTTTCAAGTCAAAAATATTTTCTTCATCCCTAAAACATTCTTTGCCTTTCTTCTTATCCATCTTTGATCTACCGAACTAGATCACATATCAATTGAAAATTTCAGAATTGCGTCACAAATAAGAAATGCATTGGCTGTTTTAAAGCCATATAAAAAATAAAAATCATAAAATTGGTCATGGCAAACTTCTAACAAACTAAATAAATCTATTTTTTTTTTTTTTTACCAACGATCAACATGTTCTTGCACTCAGTCCATTAGACCCAATGGTCACAGGTGCAAAAATGTAATCCACTGAAGCATTTCAAAGTTGATTTTTTAGTTTAAATATCTTCATATTGTCTTTAGACACACAACTGAAATATTTGTAATTATACAGCCATTCCATTCATGCACGTTATGTGTGAAGTAAAGTCGACCACTCATCGAATTTTCATTGGTATGTTTAAAGCGCCATATACAGAGCAGCATACGAACCCTCACAGCTGACAGCTCAGCTACTGTGCGTGTGTGGAACAGGAAATGACATTACTAAAATTAGTCACTATGTAAATTCTGAATTAAACAACACAATTTGGCCTGAGTGAAACTTCAAAAGGGAAACAAAAGAGTCTTGTGCACCGTTCTGCATGACATATGCATCATCGAAGCGTCTCCCTGGAACCGCAGCTGTGGAGGAGGAAGGGCTGAAGCTGCAGCGATTGGTCTGTCTGACAGTCACTTACTTCTGCTCTAGTTCCTCCCGGGTCCTTTTATCGGCCTCTTGTGTCAAAGATTTACTGTCTCTGTACACACACATACTCCTGCATGGGATGATTACCGTTTCTCCTCTTTGAGAAGCGACTGTGTACCAATAGCTGATCTTGTCTATTGTGTGAACGCAGAAAAGTGGCTTTCCCGTTTCAACTGATTTTGACACTGTCTTTACCCAAAGATCTTATTGCATGAAACAGACTTTTTTTTTAAATTTAACTAATAAATGAAAAAAAAAAAAAAAAAAAAAAAAAGAGCATCACGTCACTATACATCCGCCTTTCAACCGGAACCTAGTAAACCCCAACGTGTGTTTTCACACGGCATGCTGGAATAAACGTCAGCATAAACCACAAAACTCTTTCATTACAGAGGCGAATGCTCATTGTGCACAATCTTAAATCCGTGTTTACGGTCATAAAAGTGAGATCGTCACATTAGCATTTATTTGCTTGTGTTGTATGGCGATCCAAGGGCTGATAAACAGAACTGGAGTCGGATGCTGAAACAGTCGTGCGGTAGGGAAAAGGAAGGCAGATGCTGAGGTATGTGGGTCACAGAAGCACTGTGTCGTATCAACGGAGCAAAGCTGTCGGCACAGATGTGAGATTTGCCGGACAGACTCAAATGTCAAATGTTACACAAACTGACGACGCCCGGTAAATTCTACGGGCCTCCCGCAAAATAAACATCAATTGCAGCAGGTCTGAAAGCAGAACGAGCTTATATTTGCTTGTAAAAATTGCTTCCATACAGTGGCTTTTCACCAAACGATAACGATAAAACACTGAAACATGACTAGCTAAAAAGGAGGACATTTGGCAGCTTTATGATCTAAAAATAACTGTTTACAAGCAAGCGCTAGTTCACTCAAATTTAAATTGCCATCATTTCCTCACCTTCACATCAACAAAAGAGGTTTCACAGAATGTCCCAGCTGCTCTTTTTTATTCAATGAAAGTACATGCAGTCAAGCTCCAAAAATGAACAAACACAAACACTATTTCAAATCTTCTGTATTTTGCCATAAAATTTAAAAATTAAAATGTAATTTTATTCTGTTCCTGACACAAAACCTTATCATTACCTACTGAAAATCTTCCTCTCGAAATCTCACTTGAACTCAACTGATCTCAACATTGATAATAATCAAAAATGTTTCTTGAGCATCAAATCATCAAATTTGAATGATTTCTGAAGGATCATTTATTTATGATCACAATTTAAGCCTAGATTTTGGCCTATTTGTCACACACAGCTCTCGTATGACTTCAGAAGACATGAAAAATATTAAGGAGCTCGTGTAATCAATGAGTTCTTGTTCGTTTTGTCATTTTTTAAAGTTAAGTAGCATCTGTTCCCAATTTTAATGAATGGAAAAGGAGGAAATTGTGTACAAGAAAACATCATATGGAACTGAAAGAACAAGAGTGAGAAAATTACAATTTTCTTTTTTGAATTAACCATTTAAAAAGACATCAGAGAGTCGATGGGAAAGATATGTTAGCGGTTTATATTGCTCCAATTAGACTCATATGCAGCACTTGCACATCATTATTCATTTCCACAGCTGACCAAACCTCCTCAGTGCCCAATGACAAATGTACACACTGAGGTGCAAACAGAAATCTCGCTTGTGACTCCAAACAATATTGATGAATACAAATTACACATCTGACCTAAACATTACACATCTGGCTTTTTCTTTCTGCCCTCTTCTGATTTGATAATGATATGTTTTGTGTGAAACTGTTTCTAAGCACCAGCCAAAACAACATCTGCCTGAAATCTGTGCATGCACCACACACACACACACACACACACACACACACACACACACACACACACACACACACACACACACACACACACACACACACACACACACACACACACACACACACACACACACACACACACACACACACACACACACACACACACACACACACACACACACACACACCTCCAGATCAGGACATCTAAAATCCACTGAAAGTAATTCACACATCACTTCCAGGCAAAACCTTTCCCTACAAAGTGCGAGCTAACTATTGGCCAGAAACATACTACATGAATGCTAACGCAAATGTTTGGCCAACACATCGCAAGCAGTCACAGTGTAAGAGAATAGTAGGCCATGACTTCAAATGATACAAGTAACATCCTCCGACCAGAGAGCTCTGCTCTACAGGTAAGCAAAGCAGCATCATGTCTTACAGGCATAATGCACTGACAGCAGACACAGCATGTTCTGGAAGCAAACAGCATGTAGTTGTATCACACACTCAATACTCAATCTTTCAGGCTGTCTGATCATCTTGTTTGTTTGTTCACCCAGCACAGTTGTACATGACAATGCCCTGAAGAGATGGAGCGATGAAAATCAGTTTACCTGCCCAATTTTGCTTTGCATATCACATTTCTTGATTTTTAGCAGGATTCATTTCTCAGTAAAGCCCTTTTTAAGTAATTAAAGCAGTGATTTCAAAAGCTGGCAACTTTAAAATATAAACTAAAATAAAATAAATCCAAAAATAAAAACTTAATCAGACTATTAATAATTAGTAAATGGATAGTACATCTAGTAACAGTACTATATTAATTTTAATATTACTGGCATGTTTTAGAGGGATTCAATGTTTACAACAATCACCACCTGTTATCTTCAGCGCCTAAAACAGATTTCATTTTCATTATCTGAAACCTGTATATCCAGTCTTACTGCAACACATGATAGAAGTGCTTCTCAGAAGTAACCATTGCAGCAAAATGACACCATGTCCACAGCGTTAATCATAACAAACCCTCGGTGAAAACTATTTGCGATGTTTACCCAACAGCCTGATGGCAACTTGTTACATGAGAGGTCTGTGTCATTTAGGACGCAAATGGGATGCGCAATATCCAGAGCAGAGCAATCACATGATGACGCTCAGAGTGGGAACAAAGTCTAAATGTGCCGGAGGGGAATGAGCAGAAACACTCCCGCATTCTCCTGGATTTAATGGAAACATTCCATAGCACTGACACGTACTGTTTCGCTGTCTCTCTCACACACACACACACACACAATGGAGCGTATCTAGAACGTATCAGTCTAAATATTTTCTCTGTAAAAGCACACATTTTTGAAGAGGAAAAGATGGGTTACGTGGAACACAATAAATCTCTAATTGTGCAGTTTGGTGTGAAGAGAATGAGTTTGACTCAAGCGCGTTATTTTCCATTTTAATCTTTGTCATTTCATCAGGGTCTGAATCTATTGAGCTCAACAATACTAAAGCAATGGAAAAAGCAGGAGAAGATTTTTTTTTGTTTTCAGTCCACAATTTTTTTTAATGATTTGATTGAACCGATTCACAAAGCTTTTGCAAATTACTTGACCAAGACGACTTAGACCAGACGCACCGCGACAAAAGCAAACAGAACCCATTATAACGAGTGATGCTGTCTACAGTAGACCCAACTCGGTGTGACACGACAAAACCTTGACAGTAAACTGATGCCCATTTCTATTTCTAACGTGTACTTCAACGCTACTTTGACGTTACTTCTGACACAAAGAACAAATGGATTTGCAATGGTTGCGCCTCAAGCTGTTGCAGCATGGTGAACCATACTATAGCATAGTGCTATCGTGAAGCTACGATTCAAATAAACAATCCTAGTGGGTTCAATAATTATTTACACGCGTGTGGGTTTTGTTAGTCTCAGAGTGGCTCCGTTCATAGTAAATGTTGCTCCACATAAACTTTTATTATATCTTATTTGTACACCAACAAAGGAGAATACATCAATATATTTTGAGCAAACTGTTCGTCACAATTTCAAAATAAAGGTTTACCCCTTGCTCCGAGTTTGCATGTTTCAATGTCCACATGTTCTTGTTCAAGATATTATGGCGGCTGTAGCATTTCTATAATAAAGAAGTGGCAAAATATTAAAGAATAAGTGAATATTTAAAATAAATGCTGTTTGGCCTGATCTGAAATAATGGTGTTGCCTGTAAAATAATGCATCAGTGTTGATGCAATGAGCCTGGCTCTTTGGTTCGGTTTGGGCCTTAGATGCATTAGACACAAACCTTTGGGCGTTAGATGCATTCACACCTTCATTATAATATTTTAAATAAGAGCATTTCAGGTTCTGCTTTATACTGACTTGTTTCAAAAGAAGCTCTTGTCTATCAGAAGCAAACCGTTACTTTAACAGGAAAGGCACTTTTGTTCAGAATGAAAAAAATCAGACTGCCGCTTACTGTGCAGTCGCCTATGAAAAATATGCAAAAAACGTGCATTATGAAACTATTACCACACAACCCTTTCACAGAGAGCACTGATCGCAGAAAACTGCCATATCATTTCTAGTGTCTTCTGTGTGAACGCAAACACGTCCTGGGATTTATCGAACACCTAACACACATGCACAAGAAATGAATTAAACTGTTTTTCTAAATGAAGTTACATTCAGGTTTTATATTAAACTGAACACAACCTTTACACGTTGCACAAGATCTCTTCCTTGAATACAAAACCATCTGAGGTGCACATTTTGTTACTCTTTATTTAGACGAGAGAATTCTTCTGTTTGCATTTCTAAAATACACCTGCACTGGAACTCCTGACTAAGCATCCAGTAGACGAAGTGGCTTGAAGAAATCACAACCCATAATAAAAGAGCACAATAGGTACAAAAACAGCTCAGGCCTGTTACATAAGTGCATCTGTGTGACTTATATTCATTAGTTGAAATGCTTAAAACAATCTGGTGTAACCAACAGACAAACCCTCAGCAGAATCTTTCCTGATTAAAGTTCACACTTGCCGGATCCGTTTCAATCTGTTTGTTGCTGGATGCAGAAAATAGGGATTAGCCATGAGGGAGATGAGCCGAGCAAGTGGCAATAATCTCCCTCAAGCCATCTTATCCTCACTGTTAGACTTTTCTGTAATTATTTACTTTAAATCACCTATTATTATACTGCTAGTTCTCTTTACAGTAAATAACCGATTTACATTGCATAAAGGGAATTTTCTGTGACGTCAAACACAACATAGTGAGACTACTCTTCTTTTTTCTCTCTCTCTTCTTTCAAATTGAGGTATATGGATAAAGATCACTGTAGTATTGTGTAAGCATTTGTATGTATATCAAACCAGATCCAGCACTTATTGTAATTCTAGTATTTTAGCATAATTGCAATGTATTTGAAGTACATAAAATAGCACTTTATTGTATATGTGTAATTTGTCTGAAAACAGTGGTGTCTTTTGTAATATGTTACTGAATTCTAAGGTGTTCTTTAAACTGCATCTTATTTAAACTTAAATGTGAGCTTTGTTATGTGTTGTTTGTGATGACCTGATGGGGGACTGCAGATGGAAAGTAGCCCTGGGGCTAATTCTGGCATATTTACATTGCTGAAAAGCTAAGATGTCTATCAATATGCATTGTCCCTTTTAAATAAATAAATAAACTGTATTTTTTTAAATTTGCAGAATACTACTGTATTTGACATAACGGTCTCTCTGACTGGCACCATATTCCATTGCGCTTTTTGTTTCCTAATTTTTGCCTTACATTGTGTGTCTAAGTTATAACAGTCAGAGGTTTTCTATATTGGACACATTGAAGCCACCGGACCATTAATGCAAAATGCAAACCTGTTTGTCACTTGTCAGAAAGCGCGCGAGCACTTGGACACGGAGTACCGTACATCAGAAATATAACCCCGCATAACTGTCTGGGATTTGATGTGTCGCGCCGAAACATCCAGTCTAACGTTAGATCACTGGGTTCTGACTGTCTTTTGTTGGACTGCGCCCTTCGCGTCTGGCCCGGGGAAGAGACAGAATTCACTTCACTGAGAGGGAGACCAAAAAGCAAGGTAAAAAACATTCTGTGTGTGTTGACAGGTTTGTGCACCCTAGTTTAACATTATACTCCTCAAAATGGCAGTAACGAACTTTACCATGCTAAACTGCTAACGTTTCAGTTTACAGACTTTGTTAGGTTATAGAATTGAATTGTTAAATTATTGAATTGTTAAAAAATATGCCAAGAAGCAATGCTTAGTTTACATTAACATTAAATTAACTATTGAGAAATTCTGTTTTGGTTGTAGCCAATGTTAGCCTACTTTTGAGAAAATAACATTGTATGTTGGCTAACAATGGCTTTTTAGGGTTAGCAACCACCTTTCTAGTTTTAGCATCAATTTGCAAACTATAACATATTATATATTTATTTTTTTTAATGGAATTTGATATTTACTGCAATTTTTGTATGTGTTTATAAAGGCAATTGCAACAAAGCGCCAATTCCCGCCAGTCACATCTAGCAAAATTCCTGAGGTAAGCCTAAACTGTAATTGAAATCTTTTTATATATATTTTGACATAAGTTTGCTAAAATGATTAGCATTATGCGATAGCCTATAAGTGCTTTGGAGCCACTGTTGCAGGTAGCATACAATATCTAACAAAATCTCTATAAAATTGGCTAACTTTATTTCAAATAGGCTAAGTGCAGTAAAAAAAACCTCACAAATTCATTCATACCATATCTAGCATTTTAACATCTCAAGTTTGTATATACATTATTTTGATATTTTATTAGGCAGAAGACTCTACCATTGTAGTCCCCCCTGAGCAGGAAGGTCCTTGCATCAGCGCACAGGTGGATAAACTACTGGAAGGAGAACGATCATCACTCAGTGATTTCTTGCATGTGTCTTACTGTGTATTTGTCTCAAACAGGAAGCCCTTCACAGCAGACAAGCTGAAATGGGCTAAAACATCAATTTCAGTCTCTCTCTCTACAGATCTCAGCAGTTTTGGACAGACTTTTTTACGATATGTTAGTATTAAAATTGAATCTGGTTTAATTGGTTGAGACCTGCTGTACTATACCTGCCTCTTCAGGAGGGCATGATCTAATTGACGTAGCATGTAGTATTGCTGCTGCTTACAGACTGCAAGCTGCCCAGAGACCTTCGTATGGGAAAGATGTCAGTTGGGCTGATGTGGCTTGTGGTCTCTTGAGGAGAGGAGGACGATTGTGACTAGACCGCCAATGGGCTATATGCACGCATAAGTTCCGCATTTGACGCAAGGATGCTCGTCCATTTCCGGTTGTGGAGATTTAAGCGGAGGAGAACCGAGGAAAACGGGATTATGGCAGAGTCTTCAAAATTTACTGTCCTCCCGTCATTGAAACGAAACGTACATACGTTTAGATGTAATTTTATATATAGTTATTTTTACTTAATATAATTTTAAAAAGAAGCATAAACACAACGAGGGGTGTCTGTTTTATCTGTTTTTGTGACTAACGTTTCGTTAGTATAACCATGGAGTATAAAATTCAATATAAATTCTCGGTATTGCATTGGACTCTACGATCGGCGGAAGTTATCGAGCAACCCTAATGCTTCACCGGAAATACCGCCGTGCATAGAGCCCATTGTTTGAAGGATGGGGCACTAGTTGAATCAGCTCCTTTTTATAAGACAATCCTAAAATCATAGAATATCTTAAGAATTGTTCGCGAACAGGGAATTGTAATACAGTCCTGCAATACCTGTGAAAATCTTGAATTCTCCTTCACTGCAGGCTGCTTTGGTGAAAGCTCAGATTATAAAAGTATCTCATCTTTGGAGTAAGAGTGATTGGTTGTCTTCTCAGGATATTGCCGCAAAGCTTGGCATTAAATCACTCCGTGTAGCAGAAAAAAAAAAGAAATTTTATCTGTAATTCTATCAAAGTTTACATAGTGGTTGAAAGAGGAGGAAAAACAACAGCAATGTATTAAAATAAGATGGTTGAATTTCCAAATCTAAGAGTAAGGGCAGCTGTGGAGACATGGCCGTGGATGAAGGAAAGTTAATGAGTTTTAAAACTACAGAACTTAATTTGTTCTGTGATGCTGGAAAGCGAGCACTGTATCATACTTGTGTAAAAGTGAGGCATTTTGAATCATTACAATTAGTTTCAGACTCTAAATGGCAAGAAATAGAGGGATTTGATATATCCCTAAAGGTAGCTGGAGGTTGTTATACAAACGTCCTATTGACAAGAGAACTGGAGACTTCCAATGGCGGACAATACATGGAGTAATAACTACCAATAGACAATAGGGCACATATCGATCCTACTGTAGGAAAGTAAAACGTTGCGCTTTTCTAAGCGTGTAAAGTGGATAACTATAATTGTATGGCGGAATAGCACAGCAAGTGCTTGTGAGTACTTCGACTCGATATCTATTGACTCGGCGTAGTAATATCCTCATTCCGGAGAGGGAGAGGATTTTTCACGAGTGATGATATTACTGTCGAAGTGTTCCCAAGCACTTGCTGTGGTATTCCGCCATACATTATAGTTATTATAGCCTGACCGATAAAGGATTTTGAAGGCCGATACCGATACAAATATTTTTCGGTTTTAAAATCCGATATATATCGGCCAATATTTTATTTATTTATTTTTCTAAACTGGACATGATAGTCACAAATTTTGTCATGGTTATTTGAGTTAACAGAACTGGGGATGCTCTTTTAATTGTTATTCAAGCAATGTATCGTGACCAACTCAACGAGTGTTGCCAACAGGAACGGTGTAAAGTGCCCTCTGGTGGACAAATTATACAACTCCGACACTCATGACATGCTTCAAGTGTGTTTCGTTCGTTTTTATTTTATTTTTGAAATATTCATTTATCGGCCATTATAACTGCCGATACCGATAGTTTGGAAAATGCCTAATATCGGCCGATAATATCGGTCTGGCTCTAATAGTTATCCACTTTACACGCTTAGAAAAGCGCAACGTTTTATTTTGTGTCACCATTCTTGGCCGAATTACACTACTCATGTAAATGTATTTAAATAGTGAAAACGTGTTTGGTCGCTTCTCTGCTTGGATCCTAATGAATGAACTGGGCTAAGCTAAGTGCTATCAAAGTGTCTTGTGTGCCAGAGCGATTAAGTCCACGCACTGAGACGAGATAAGTATGCATCAACTCATCTTAGCCAAGGGAATAACAGTTTAATGTGAAAAAACACTGGAGTATCTCTTTAACAGCTGAAGTGCGCTTTGTAAGAAAATTTCATCAAGCAAGAATAAATGTGTCCACACATTTACAGCATGTCAACAACGGCCTCAAAACTCGGCATGAAACTGAAGTAACTTGCACCAGTCTTTTCTTCCCTATAGAGAATAGGATCGTGACGTCAACGGATCCCAGTAACACAAGGCATTGTGGGATTTTAGGACACGGAGGTTGCGTGAGAAACATCAAATCAAGTCAAATCTGCAGTATATTTTTTGTAGACATGTACTTTTGATCTATTTACTAGTTCTTTATTTATATTTATGTGTACGGTTAAGCACCAATATACCAAGGTAAACTCCTCGTATGTGAAAACCTGGAAATAAACCGGATTCTGATTTATTACAGAAACTAATCATTGTAGAAACAACAAAAACAACAGCGTTTCACCTGGAAATTACATTTAATAAAAGTAAACAACTTAAAGGGTAACTAAACCCCTGGTCAGAGCCTGACTCCACCCACTGGCAATATTTGAAAAATGCTGGAAAAGTGGGCAGACCCCAGCGGAGGGGGGCGTGCACCTGAGACGCATCTCTTTGTATGGAACTTGCCTACGTCACCAACAACCGCTGTGTCGCGCATCACCGCAAACATCCAATAGGAAAATTCAACTGCAGTAGCCACCGTTCAACCTGAAGAGGGCAGCACTAAGACGTTTTTACACCATATATTGTAGAAATAAAACACTTTACAAACAAATGCCATAAAAGTTACTCGAATCAATGACTGGTATTAATAAAGATCCATTCTTACAGATCATTAACTAAAAAAAGTTGGTTAAGTGTTTAGTTACTCTTTAACTAAAATGTTTCCCAAGTAAAAAAGAAATATACGACACAGAGTTTAACTTGCAGTGTTGTTGTTGACAGAGAGGTGTGTCTGGTTCAAATTGTATGCGCTCACACCACAAACAAGGTAAGAAAACACGTCAGGAAATGTTGTTTGCGGTAGCTTGTTCAGATCAGTCGACCACTCTGTGTTTGTACGGATCGAGCCCGTTAATTGCTCCTTTGCTTCCTTGTTCAGCTTATCTCGGTAGATAACCTTGTGCTCGATCTTCTCAAGATCCATGTGTATTTGTTTACCTTAGTTACGCCAACCGTGTCATAAAAGATGGCCGACTCTACCCAGAGTGCACTGCGCCATGACGTAGTTTCCCATTCTCTATTGTCACATATATAAGAGTGAAACTGATTTTGGAACAAGACAAAATGTAGGGCGGGACTTGATTTTGTCAGTGGGGAATTGGTGGATGGTTGAGATTTGCTATTGGTGGATCTCATGTGAGTGACAGGTTATTGTCCCGCCCTCGCGCCAGTGAAGACATCACCAGAGATGTCAAAGAGGAAGGGGAAGAAATTTTGATTATGATTATAAGGGTACATTTATAAAAAAAAATAATGAGATAAATAATTTAGAATAAATACGGCAATATTTTATCAACTGATTTCACTGTGACTAATTGTTTCTATTTCTCTATTAATTTGTACAAGGAAACTTGATACATCGATGAAAAATGAAAACTAGTATGAGAGAGAAACATTCAAGTAATGACATTTCCCTCTGGGTCCATTCTGGTCGCATTTCTCACAATCCCATGACAGAGGATGAAATGCACCCATTCATTCCTTTATCATGAGTTTAAATGGGGCCTAAAACGAGAGTTGAACCCACATCAGAACGATCAGACGTTGCGATCATTGCGGAACTCGAATATCAGGACTGACTCAGATCATTACACTCTCAAAGCCTTTAACACCACTGACAAACTAATCTGATCACTTAGTGAAAGTATCTGCTCACAGTTATCAACCAGGTATCAACAGAAACCCTGCTTTTGCCTACAGAACCTGTTCAGAGCAGGAAGTGATTGTGAAACAAAGGCATGAAACGTTAATCTATCTGCGTGATGGCACAATGACGGTATATCACTCATTAAACACAATAAACGAGAGATTGCAGCAGATATGCCTCGTAAACCACACTGTCCTTTCGACAGGAGACGGAATAGAAAACAGGATGTGTGTGACTGAGACTGTGGTTAATGTAACGTTACTGCACCTGAACATTTAATGTTCATTATGTGTCAATATTGTTAAAATAAGACGTTTTATGCCCATACGAAAACATTAAGCCAATTAAAATGTGATGTTTTGTGACACATACATGGTAAAGCTGCCTAAACACAGTAACATTACACATACTCATGTCTCGTCAGTCATAATACTTAATTCGCTATCTTACATTGCGAAAACCCGCTCGTTTATGAATATTATGTACACAACAAAAACAAAGCCTGAGTCATGTAATGCTACAGAAAAACACTGGGTTTTACACGCAGGGCGAACTAGAAAACAAGTAACGTTAGCGACCCTCGCCGTTCTTAGCATTATCAGGCTAACAGTGAGGAAGACAGAAAACACTGAGGCGAGACGCTGAAGGACAAATAAAATGTCTGGTACTCACCTTAAACTGGACCTTTTCGTTATTTTTCCTTTCATTTACGAGGGGTAGAAATCGTTCAGCTAATCCATGAAGGTTAGTTCACGACTGGAGACACGGAAAAACATTACAAACCCCCAGGAAACCCAGCGCTTGATGCAGGAAAGCCGAAGAAAGCTGCTGCTAGCTGCGCGAGCTCTGCTAATGCATTCTTCACCTCAGCGCGCGACGCGGAAAGTTGCCCACAGCTGCCTGGAAGTTTTCTTGCTGATACAAAAGAACACGGTTCGACGAGACGATAAAATTACAAAAAAGTGTCCTTATGATAAAAAGAGCGACCAAAAGGGTCGCCGGGATAATTGGTTTACATTGGGGAGCGGAGAAGCAGTCATTGAAGTGATGGAGCAGTGAAGCAGCGCTGGATAATCTGCACTCTGCACTACAGTTGTGCTAATGGGGATGTTCGATTCACTAGCGAATCGGTTCTTCTGAACTGGCCTTTTCAATGATTCGATCGATCCGATTCTGTATATCATTTGACTAGAAAAACCAGAAGCTGTGTGTGGTCAGTGTGGACTTCCCTATTCTCACCTCATGAAATAGAACGATTATTAAGATGTATTATTAAAACGTTTGTTAAAATCATAGACACAATGAAATTGTAAAATTAATTTTACTACAAAAGAGAACCCTTAAATTGTCGCGTGGGAAAAGTGTGCGATACATTGAACGAATCAGTGAATCAAATAGAAAACGGGTTTGTTGTGGGGTTAAAACAAATCGTTCGAACCAACCGACTAACTAAAATGAATTAAAACTTATTTAAATGGTTATTTAAATTCTTAGACACGGTGAAATCTTATTTTACTACAAAAGCGAACACGTAAATTGTCGCGTGCGTGAGTATTTCTGGGGAAAGTGTGTGATACATTCAACGAATCAGTGGATTACATGGAAACAAGCTTTTTGGAATGAATCGTTCGAACGAATCGACTCGCTAAAATGAATAGCACATCTCAGCGCCGATGCCAAGCGCCGATGCGAACCCCATCAACACAGAGCAACAGCTGATAGGCGTACAGTTTAATCCAATGGACAATTTGAGAACCTGGTAACGAATTATTTTCTCCCAATTGAAGGCAGCGGAAGGATGTGCCTCGATCACGTTTGGCTGCGTGGGTTGTGCTGCGTTATAATGTTACAACGGTAAACTGTTCGTCATGAAAATCGAGATTTGGTTTTTAGCATGGCTTTAACTCTACGAGAGGCATTGATAAACATGTCTGTCTTACAAAGTGCTCGTAATTTTCTTTTAGAAAATGGCAATAGACCAGATAGTTAGTGGTATTTAGTCTCTATATGTTATAGACCATTTTGCAAAATGTAAACAACACTGGTCCAGAAACACTTCCTGTTTCAGTTTGTAACTGTTTTCTTTATTTCACATGTAAAGAAAAAAATCTTTTGATTCAGTTGTATATGTTCTGTTGGTTGTATTTTATCCCAGCTTTTATGTAGTGTTAAAAACTGAAACAGGAAGTGCTTATCTGGACCAGTTTTGTTTAATCTTGCAAAATGGTCCATACATGTAACAGTGATAAAATATTTAAGAACGAATCAACTTAAATGCCTAAAACTTTTATTCAACACTGGCTCGTTTAGAGTGCCATCGGTTGGTGTTTGTCTCCCTCTAGTGTTCACAGGTGTCACTGACACTTTAAATCTTCAATGACAAAGGTTTCTTTGTGGATACGGAAAAAAAAAACGAGGCATATACAGTAGGTCTGGTTTATAGACCATTTCACAAGATGTAAACAACACTGGTTCAGAAGCACTTCCTGTTTCAGTTTTTTAACACTACATAAAAGCTGGGATAAAATACAACCAACAAAACATTTAAAACTGAATCAAAAAGTTAAACAACATCTTTTAAGATGTTTTCTTTACATGTGAAATAAAGAAAACAGTTACAAACTGAAACAGGAAGTGTTTCTGGACCAGTGTTGTTTACATCTTGTGAAATGGTCTATAATAACGTGTGCAGCACCATATTACGGTATTTACATACTTATATAATGTTATGATGCTTATATTGCAAATACATTATTCATTATGGAAATACTGATAATTATATTTTGCACTTTACACACTGTCATTTCACTTAAAAGTTCAGCAAAATGAGCCCTTATCTCTTTGACGTAAGCTTTGAAGTTAACCTAATATTTTATTTATTATTTCCCTACTAAATATAATTTCTACTAAATAAAATATTTAGTTTCCATAAAAGTTTATAGCTACCTTCATTCAAATGTGTATGATTATTAATGAAACAAAACATCAGCAACTTAAAATGTATACCTAACATTTTATTCTGTATATCACTACAATTAGAATGAAAACTAAGGATGCATGTGTCATTGGATCTCTATATATTCAGAAAAGTTGCTTTCCTGTATTTCACAGTCCGATGTCAATGCGAGTTTTGTTCTGTAATTGTTTGGGCGAGTCCTTTACACTGAAAAAACGCATCCTGGCACGGTTCACGACCCAGGAACATTTTCAGCATGTCCATGCCATCCACGGAACCTCCTGTTTCCAGGACCACGCGCCTGTATTCCCGGCCCACCTGCATGTCAAAACACACACATACACACACAGTTATCAAACTGAAACATAAAACATCTGGTGTTTGGAATTTCACAAGTCTAATCTAATCTAAATTATGACAATGAACCAAGCCTTGTCTGTAAAACTGCTGAAACAACACATATTGTGAAAGCGCTCTACAAATAATCTTCCTCTGAATGCAACACACACTCATCCTTCAACAATACTATGACTCCCTATGACACAACACTCACTCATTTACACAACAATTGTATGATCTATTCTCAGCTAGTACTATTCCTGAGGTACCTATTATTAGAAATGATATTTATCTCAGACAATCCCTCTATAAAGCAGTTTGCGATGAACTCACATGTGCGTCACTCTTGATAAGAGTCATGCCCTACATGGAAATATGAATGTGGAAATGCTGGCACATCAGTCACGTGGTAACTATCAACTGCTATGATGACTCAGTTCCCTATTAAAATGTGCTGTGCCATGATGAGACAATCTAAACATCAGTCACATGTTAATTCCTAATTCACTCTGACCAATGGAAAGCTAGAATAACAAGAGTGAAACCTTTGGATTCAAGATGCCCTCTTTTTTGAAGCGACTGAAGAAGATGTCCATGGAGTAGACTTCGCTCCACAGGTAGCTGTAGTACTGGCCGTCGTATCCTCCGGCGAGATGACTGAAGCTAGCCGTCATGTTTGTGCCTGCAGGGAAAGAAATATGAAAATCAATGCTTAAAGGTGCAACGTGTAATATTTCTGAGGATCTATTGACAGAAATGCAATTTAAGATCCATAACTGTGCTTAGTTGTGTATACAGACATTACCTAATGAACTGTTATGTTTTATCACCTAAGAATGAGACATTTATTTCTATATAACCACGGGCACCCCCTTGACATATTGTGACGTCATGTTTCTATCGTAGCCGAACGCGAACAAACAGCCCTAGAGGGTGTTTCGTCTAGAGCTAGCCATAGACACCGTGAGTAGTGACTTTTCCCTTGTCAGTGGTGTAAAATATGTAGTTGGATTGTTTCATTTAACTTAGTTCTTCTCACTCGCTGTGTTATGGCTTTGACAATCAGCTGATTAGTACTATTGACGGTGAAACAGTAACGTTGCATTAACCCTTTACATGTCACCCACCCTTTTGATAATTGTCATTAAAATGCACTATACAAACTTAAATGGTTGTAATTCAAGAATGCTTTGGAATATAGACCTGAAGTGAAAGCACTTCAAAAAATTCAAGTATGAAAAAGTTATGGAAGTTAATATAATTTAATATAAAATAAATATTTTACAAAATATTTTTTTACTATAAAATTACTATAAAATGAAAGATATATATCTAACCAAGTTGTGTTCCAAATTTAAAGTCGATATCACAAAAATTGAAGTTCCCATGAGATTTTGTTTAGGCGTTATACCAAAAATAGCCACCGGGTGCCATTGAATTCCATTGAATTTAATTGTATGCATTCTGCCATAACAAATTAATAAATTTTTATCCAAATATTACTTCTGTCACTAAATATGGAACCTTGAGACTCAGACCTTTCTGACAATATGTTTTGTCAAGATTAGAACGCATGTTTCCTTTTAAAACCATGAGACACCAGAGTAAAAAAGGGTCTAGAGACGTTTGCTGAGTAGTATAAATAAATCAATCTAACCCTTTCACACGTACGTTTAAAGTATTATAGCTGACGCCCAGTGCAAGTTTAAAGCGACTGTTATTTTAGAATGTATCACCTTATTATTACTTTAAAGATTTATAATGGTCATGCTTGCTGACCTATAACGCGTGATAGTGCTAGTCAGAGAATTGCATCTGTCGGATTTACAGCACGTAAATTAATTCACTTCTCATGAAATACATGAAAGGAAGTGGCCAGTGAAGTGGGAGAACAGAGTAAACTTTATAGTTCCTAACACAATGTGTATCTGATGTGAATAATAAACACGTCATCAATTTATATAGTCTGTGTGATGCAGTATGACGTTCTAATCACACCGGTGTGATCGTATGGAAGGTTTATATATGAAGAGTTCAGATGCAAAAGCCTCTAAATGCCATTTGAAATTTTCTTCTTTAATGATGATTTTTATCAAACTTGTATATTTAAGTTCAGTAATTTCACTTAAATGGCAATGATAATGACCTATTAATTGTTATTTAAGTGAAATTACTGAACTTAAATATACAAGTTTGATAAAAATCATCATTAAAGAAGAAAATTTCAAATGGCATTTAGAGGCTTTTGCATCTGAACTCTTCATATTTTGTTTAAAAGAAACTGGACTCAACACTGGGCAACAGGGTCATCACCATGTTTTCAGCCATATCATGTGAAAGACACTGCAGAAGATACGAGACGTGGCAAACGCAACAGTAAAACACATTTTTAGCACAAGTGTATGTAGAAAAAAAGTGTAAAAGCAGCGCCCATAAGCAAATGAGCTCTGTTGTGGTTAGCTAAGTGCTCTGCTTGTGAAATCATGAGTGTTCATGTCAAGCTGCTAAATACTAAATAGTCGTTGATGTGTTAATGTGCTCATTAGATGAGGTGTCATAAGCGTGATGGGACTCATTGCCTGCACATGTGTTTATGACCTGGTGTGGCTGGGATTCCCAGGATGTCTTTGCTGTGCTTGGCAAACTCGGCTGCAGTGTCCACTCTGTCTTTAGTGTGGAGCGTTTGGTCAGCTTTACTGAGAACAATCTGCCTGAGGTTCATCAGACCTGTAGAGAGAGACCAGTTTATATGAAAAAAAAAATGAAAAAAAACCTGACATACATATATATATATACGTATATATATATATACTGTATATAAAAAAGTTGTGTGTTTACCCCTTTACCACAAATATGTATATAATATATATTTAAAGTAACAGGAAAACTGTCAGATTAGTATAATGTTTCATCAGTAAACTGTTAATAGTGTAATTTGTATTAAATACAGTGTCAATTACAGTGTCAATTAAAGTTACAATTACTACTGGAACACAAGGATGACCTAATATGTAAAAAAGCAATAAATATTTGATAATATGACCAATAACTAAGACACAAGAGTACTTTGGTGTTAGTCTGAGCACAAAAGACATTGTTAAAATAGTTCAAGTGACTACAGTGGCTCAACCTTAAATGCACACAAAAAGTATTCTCGTCGCTTGATAAACTTGAGGTTGAGCCTCTGTAGTCACTTAGACTAATTTAACGATGTCTTTATTAAATCTTCTGGGCCGGCAGATGAAATAACCGAGCAGCTTATGAAGGAGTGAGACAGCTCTCAGATTTCATCAGAAATACCTTTAATTGTGTTCTGAAGTTGAACGGCAGTCTTACGGGGTTGGAACAACATGAGGGCAGTAATTTCTGACAGAATTTTCATTTTTGGGTAAACTATCCCTTTAAGAAAACATATTTTAGTAAAGAAAATTAATCCTATTTTTAAGACCACTGCAATATTTTTGTAACATTTTAGTGACATCTAAGCTAATTTCTATTCTCCCCGACTGTTCATTATTTTAATACGAAAATATAGTTTTGTTATATAAAATAGAACATTTTTTTTTCATATTTGTTAGATAATTTTAGGCGCCTATATATATATATATATATATATATATATATGTTACTTCCCTCTGAACAATCTTACCTCAAAATAAGTTCAAACATATGTTTTTGAACACACAGATGTTGATTATATAGATGTAGTGAATGTGGGGTCAAATCTGACCTGTGTTGGCCACTCTAGATGCTATGAGTTTATCCAGCAGCTCGTCTGGGATCGGGCTGCCATCTTTGTAGTGGCGGGACATCCTCCTGAGTGGTTCTTTCTCCCAAACCCAGTTCTCCAGCATTTGAGACGGCACCTCCACAAAATCAGTCTCCACCTGCGTCCCACTGAACTCTGCATAGCGCGTCTGGAACATGCAGGTTGACACAGAAAAGTACATTTGGTACCATCCCACCAGTTATACTACTTATTGATTTGAGATTTGCATTCAGTGTAGTCTCAGGCATTCAGACCCTCGACCTTTATGTTTGAAAATACTGACGTACCCGGGAGCAGAGCTCATGCATGACATGTCCAAACTCATGGAAGAAGGTCTCCACCTCATGGTGCTGCAGTAATGAAGGCCAGTTGCTTGTGGGTTTTGTGAAGTTGGACACCATGGCTGCTACAGGCATCCTACGAGTCCCATCGGGCCAAAGGCATCCTGGCTGGAGCCCAAAGCATGCAGCATGGCCATACTTACCCTCCCTGAAGAGTAAACAGAACAATAAATCTGGAGGTCATTACATTTTGGCCAATAAGCCAGTTCCTTAGAGAAGCACATGACGTATTCATCAGATTTCATCTGCATGCTCTTAAGAGACTCAGAACTGCACTGGGGTGGTTTAAGTTAACAAACCTCTTTTAGTTTTGATCAGAGTGAATTCCCAGGCTGGTTTCAGTGTTATATTTTTGTATTATGTATTAGTATTATTATTGCAGGTTTCAACAGGCTAAACATTAGACTTTATGTAAGACCATTATGAATGCAATTTAAGACTTATTTCTTGTCCTTTCACATCCAAAAATGTATCTATTTCACATTCAACATGAACAATCAACTGAATATGACTACACATAACTGTGTTTAACCAATAAATTGATGGGCTAAAATAAAATATCAAATAAAACATAAAAAAAAAAAAAAATTGATGACTTTGTTGACCCATTATCCAAATTTATTTTAGCCCTGCACTTCATTCTGAAGGACTCATCTCTATCCCCTAACCCTCCAGAGTGAGAACTGTGGACAGATGAAGGGTGTAGGCCGAGGGAACTTAGCTCTAGGAAATATTAATAATCAATAATAACTTGTTAAGAAAAAATATGAGCTATAATCAGTTTGTCCAACAAACTATTTTGATTATGAATTTATTCTAAGAAAAGGGTATCTTCCATGGCCACAGAAGAATAATTATTTTGTAGCATGTACAACGCTTATGTAGTGTGTAGCAAGATCAAGATTGTAAAAGGGACTTTATTTGCAAGCAGTGAATCAGATCCAAATACATAAAGTGCACCAGTTTTATTAACTAAATCATCAACATGAATAAACTAAACAAACATACATAAATACATGTGTGGGAAAAAGGAGTGGTAAAAAAATCACAAGGTTTAAGGTACAAGACTTTAGGAAAATATGAAGTACAGATGTGCCGTGTCACAATAAATTATTATTTTTATTTTTTTAGTAGCCTTTATCCTTGCCTTGTTTTTGAATTAATAAATCAAATAGTGACCAAAGATTTTCTCAATCTTTTCCAGTGGCCAAATAGTATTTTTACCTTATTTATATTTTTAATGGAAACAGATAGACATGGTTGTGCATTATTTGCATAGAACTATTTTCTCAGACAATCTGCTAATATCATGATTAGTAATTATCTCTAGTTAAATCGTTAAAACACAGTATGCCAGAAGGAAAGGGTTCAAAAGCATTGCATCCACAACAAATATATACATTTCTATTTATTGAATATAATTTTTTTTGTTACTTCTCAGTAATGATTTCATGTAGTTTAAATGTTTAACTCCATTAATAAAAATGGCATATTTAATCTAAATGTTTATATCAGAAGTAAAACATAGTTTAAATCACTCTTTCATTTATTTAAACTGTTATTGAGAACATGCACTGTATTTATTAGGACTCATGAAGATTCATGGTTTTACAATTAATAATTTTCAATTAATGGCGAAAGGAATGTTTGGAAATGTTAACTGATATTTCCTACTGACACACAACAGCAAAAGAGATGACCTTGATATCATCTACATGATATCATTTCCTGTTTTATATTTTTTTGTCATGTTGGTTGCACCACTTGACTTTGCTGGACCAGCAAACAGAAGCTGTTCTGTTAACTAGCAGAACCAATTTGATTGAGCTGGTCAATGAACAAATCGTTTCTGCTGAAGCTTGTTGACCAAGGAAAATGTACTATTTTAAATGTACTAAATTAGCCAATTAGACAATCCAAAACATAACACATGCTGGCAGAAGAAAACACTCTTAGTCAATGTCTAGAATGGATTACCTGGGATGCAAGTCCAAGTAAAACTGTCCAATTTCATCTCCAGTCACAGAGTCCAGTACTGAGTACAGTTTGACGCTATCATGCCATACATGGGCGTCCTCCACCGGCTGGAACTCCAGACCCAGCAGATCTTGATAGATGTTCAGCAGGCCCTCTGTCACCACCTCCAGAGGGAAGTACTCGATCAGTTTGTCCTTATCCACTGCAAACTTCACTTGCTCCACTTGATTCATGTAGTAGGGCATATCCCATGCATGCAGCTGTCCATCAAAGGCCAAGCCTCGCCTCTCACAATCAGCGTGTTTGAGTGACAGCAGGTCGCGCCGCTCCTGCTCGCCCACTGGTCTCAATCTCGCATACAACTCATCTATTAAGCACCAAAAACAGTTTCAGAGCTTAAACACTGAGCACCTGCCAAAACCGCTCTGACACCCCTGAATGTGCCCTGTGGAATTTATCTGGCACCAAAACATTAGCAGCAGACACGTTAAGTCCTGCACATTGAGTGATCTGACCACGGATGGGACGTTTTGTACCAGAACATCCCACTAATGCTTAATTTGGATTAAGATTTGGGGTATCTGGAGGCCAGGGCCACACTTGGAACTATGTGTACTGGGTGACAGGATACATTATCCTGTGGAAGATGTCCCAGCCATTTCACCAACATCCCACACATTGACAACTGACTAAAGCCCAGGGGCCTCATGTATAAAACTTCAGCAGAAAATCGGCTGAATGGATTCGAGAATGGTAAAACCCAACTGTTTAACTCAGGGGAGTTGTAAAATGTTTATAGTAATTTTCAGTTCTTACTATGGTAAGTACATGTAACATGTAACAAGGACACTGTAAAATAAAAAAGGGTCACCAAACTGTCTGTCACTCCAGAATTAACCTAGGTGCTGCTGGTCCTGGTGCAAGAAATGAACTGGACAAAAAAAAAAAAAAGACAAAAAGAAGAAAACATACCAAGAAATCGTGCCACATTCTCTGAATTTTTGGCCATGGTCATTTCCAGCATGTAATCGGCATGACTGCTGAAGCCCAGAAGTTTGGCTAGCCTTGCCCGCAACTCAATCAGCTGTTCAAGAATAGCAGTGTTCACCTGTAAACAATGAACATTAATAGTGCATAACTGGGATATGGCTTTATTTGACTTGCCAAGGGCTGGGAAACAGTTTAAAATACCCTGATTTTCCACCTGAAACAACAAGTTGTTCATTTCAGTTGAGCTAAGCCTCCAAAGCCTAACTGAACCCAAAGTATGAGTTGAACCTACATCCTTGCACCTGCTGTGAAAGGCCATCTCCATCTTCCTCCTGGTTTCGGAAACATGACATCTCTTCATCAGGGGGAAGTAGTGGGGATACGCAAGGGTGACTATATACCGCCCATCTTCTGTTTTCTCCAGGCCATTCTTGTAGCTTTCAGCAAGACCCACTTGAAAATGAAAGGAGGAAAAGTGTGTCCAAGATGAGTTCACTAAAGGGGCTTTCGTACGGGGTAGTTATAGGAACAGAACGGTCCCGCAGAACCAAATGTTCCCCTAAGGGTAATTTCCCTGGTTGCATTCGCACCGGCGGTAGGAACTCTGAAGTGAGCAAGCCGGCAGACAGCGACGTCATTTAAGCACCGCATTCAACAACTCTTTAGCTTAAAGGTTGAGAAGTGCCTGGGCTTCAGCATCACTCCATCTATCTCTGTTCCTGGGGTTAGTTTGTGGAGTAACCAAGTATAAGTAAACTGTGTTTGTTTACAGCTTTTTAAAAATGGCGGGTGCCAGTGTTTCCTATGGCATGCGTTCGGCCAATCAACATACACTTAGTTACAGCCTACTCTAAAGTAAGAGCTAATTTAGTTTCCCCCAAAAGGCGTTCCTATAACCAAAATCGTTCCCAGTTCCGGCAGTGCGAATACACCAAAAAGCGAGTACATCCCTCAATATTTACAAGAACTCCTTAAAACAATGTTATACCACTGATAAACATACTTACCGAGCTCTTCTTGCGAGAACAACAGCACTGTATTTTCTTCATTCAAATTTTGGTTGAAATTTATGGAGAGTTCACTTATTTTCTTAGAGATTGACTTGATTTCCTGAGGGAAAAAAATACTGTTTACTTTATGTTTACTTGTTATATTAATTTAATAGATCATAAATTATAATTTTTACATGTATAAAACACTTCTATAAATTATTTTACATTTATTACTTAATATTAATCAGAATTATTTAAAAATAGCATTCATCATCAAATCTTTTTCACACATATACATGTTTATTTTTTTCAATGCTAAATTTTCTTTTGGCATTAATAGCTAGATTAGCAGCTGTTTTCTAAACAAAATCTTCCTGTGACAATTTTGCTATGAATTCATCCTCACAGGCAAGTTTATAGTAAACACCAAACAAAACCTACTTCTTGTATATCCTTAGACAAGTGCAATCCATTCCGTTTGCCTAATTTTATGAGTCGTCCCAGGAATCTCTCCGACTCAGGCAATAAACCACTGGATTGTTTTTCCTATAAAGATAAAGAGGGAAATGCTGAGACACGCACCGTGAATAGCTGAAGTTATGTCTACGGCCACAGTTTTGACAGCAGGCCAAACTAACATGTGCCTGACACCGTACTAGTTTCACATGCTTTCCTGTCAATGGACTCTTTCACCAGGTCAGCAAGGTCTCCATACTGGCCTTTAGTAGAAATAGCGGGATCACTTTATTACAGCCCAATTAAAAAGGCAGTAAATGCCCTGGAGAGAGGACAGACTCGTCAAATAAGCGTTATTGGAGTAGAAAGGCGTGAAAATAGTCTCCAGCTCACTCCAACGAGAGATTTCCACTCAAATAATAATTTTAATTAGAGAAATCCGCAACATGAAACTGCCAAATGCCTCATTTTATGAGTCACCTCAATGAAACTGGACCCAGTTTCCAGTTGCCAGACATCTTTTTACTACCCAGAGATTAAGTTCTCCATTGCTGAGTGATGACAGAGGTCATATTGTTTACCTCCAGTCATAAAACAAACAACACATATTCACTCATTCAAGAAAACAGACCAATAAACTGTAATAAGCAGGTGTGAAGTCAATGGCATGTGATCTGATAAAGACAAAAAGTTCAAAAATTACAGAATTATAAACTATTCTTATTACGGAGTTGGGAAGATGGTTGCCCTTTTCCAAATGCAAATTATAAGCGTCTCAATCACACAGCATACTGTGAATAGAAACTGAACCCCTGAAACATGCAGCCCGTATATTTATATAATGACATCACAACTCTTTGATGATCACACTTACAGTAGCTATATATCACATTCCTACAAATATGCATCGTTAAAATTCAGTCACAGGGCAACATTTTCATGCCCATTTTTACTGCATTTGGTGCTTTGAACCCTGGTAATATGATAATAGTAATAGTGTCCTGAAATGACGTTTATTTAATAATTGTTTAAGGCCATTTTGTGATTTCAATCGTCATCACCACCATCAATCATTTATTTTCTCGGATTTACACAATACACTTGCGTCATATTTTTCAGGTCGGAAAATACGGAAATCCATATAAATATGGAAAAATCACATCCCTGAGGTGTTTACAATATTAATAAATAGGGTTTAACATTTAAATACTGATGTAAATGAACTTAATAAAGAAAACTACTAATCAGTTTGTTCAAAACCCATAAGACTTTTTTCCCGCTTTGAAGCACAAATTAAAATATTGTGATGAAATCTGACAGATTTCTGACTCTGTATTAAAAGTCTATTACACCAAAATGCCTCAAAAAGTTCATAAAGACCTTGTAAAAGTGATCCATCTGGGTCGAGTGGTTTAAACCTAAACTGCATTCGAAATCGCATATTTTTCAGTAAGTTACGAAATTTGTCTTGAAGCTTCGCAACCATAAAAAAAGGGTATGTCCTATATGCATCCTATATATAAATGTGTGTAGTAGTTAAAAATGAAATCTAGATGTACAACATCCACCCTGTTGTAGCTGTCATTTGACCAACAGCATCAGTTGTGTCGTTACACTGGGATTCACAAATCCTCTCCCATGGCCTCATGGGATAGTAAAGTGTCCATCAGAAGCACACTTGAAGTAGGACATCACCTTCTGTTTTATCAATACTATAAATTTGGACATGCTACTCGTCTCACATACTGTTTTTTGTCTACTATATAGTAGGTAAGTGGGCATATTCGAACGCAGGGCAAGTCTTATGACCCAATTGCTGTGCATGTATGATAAACAGATTTAATTTAGGCTTTTATCACATATAAACATTGCTCAACAATATACATAGAGCATTCAGATTTAGTAAATGGAGGCTCGAATGTTCTTGCTTAACATGCAAGCAGCAAGGAAGCAAATATAATTCCGATTTTCCACTACACAGTACAGTACCAGCTCGACTCGGCTTGGCTTTGTTTGGTTTTCCACTATGTAAAAGTTGTACCTGTTCCTGCTTTCGGGTACTTTTTTTCGCATCACCTCCGGCGAGGTTCTGAGCAAGTTAAGGTGAGCTGAGCCGATACTAAAATGTGATGTTAAAACAATGCCGACTGCTGATTGGTCAAAGAGAATCACCACCATTCACTGCGTCATCATTGCCCACGACAGATGGAGTATCCAGAATAACCTCCGCCATTTTTAAATAGTTTGGCCAGAGATAGTTACTAAACTTACAACTATTATTATGACAACTCGGAAGAATACGCCGTGGTCAAACGAGGAGGTGCAGACTTCAGTAAGGATCCAGTAAGAACTTGATAGGGCAACAAGGAACGAAAGGCGACGCTATGACGACCGAGTACTCTTTATGCCGAAACTGTCTGCAATGAAAAACGGAGCGAAAAGCGAGTCGAGTCAAGCTGGTACTGGTAATGGAAAAGCGCCAATAGTCTCACTAAGTCTGGTTTGAGCTGCTACATTTTTGATGGATTGTATTTTCAATGGAGGTACAGAAATATTTTCAAGTTACCGCTACACACCAATACTTAAAAAAAACCTGGTCTGGATCCTGACAACCCCAACAACTTCCGCCCCATCTCAAATGTACCTTTTCTGTCTAAAATCTTGGAGTGCTCGGTCGCCTCTCAACTAAAACATCACCTCCTCTCAAATCAGCTCTAAACCTTTCAGTCAGGATTCTGCACTCATCACTCAACTGAAACTACACTACTTAAAGTAACAAATGACCTCCTGTTCGCTTCTGACTTTGGTTCCCTCTCCATTCTCTTCCTGATTGACCTCTCTGCGGCCTTCGACACCATTAACCATCCCATCCTTCTACAACGCCTGCAACATCTTGGCATCTCTGGCTCGGCTCTCTCCAGGTTCACCTCCTACCTTACCAACAGATCTCAATTCATATCCATCAACAACTGTACATCGCACACCATACCTGTTAAACACGGAGTCCCTCAGGGCTCGGTGCTAGGTCCCCTTCTGTTTATCCTGTACATGCTTCGCCTGGGACTTATCATTCATAATCATGGACTAAAATTTCAGTTATGCAGACGACACGCAACTATACCTCAGCACCACATCCATCACTCCTGCCACAGTATTAACTATCACAAGCTGCCTCTCTGCAATAAAATCCTGGATGAACGCCAATTTTCTTAAACTTAATAGCAATAAATCAGAAATTATCGTCATTGATCCAAGATCCCTCCTCCCTTCCAGCCAAGACTTCACTCTCTTCGTCGACGGCCATACAGTTACCACTTCTCCCCAGATCCGGAATCTTGGTTTAATTTTTGACCCCACACTCATATTTAGGCTAGCCTGGCTGCGCCCTCCTACGCACTTCCGCTCAATTTCATTTTACTTCAGTACTACGTCTGGGATCGCTCCCTATCCTTAGGTTTCCAGAAATCAATTTTTTGTAGGACCAATCAGCGAATAGAGGGAGTGGCTGAGAAAGATGACGTTGATGTAAGCGCGTCAGTTTGAGTTCAGTAATGGCAGCGGAGAAAGACGTGAGAAAAGCTATTCGGTCCGTTGTTGAAAAAGAAACTGCCGAATATACAGAATTTAAAGCCGGATTGTTATCGTCTCACCTCTTGTTGCACAACGGAGGACCAAGTGAAGGAGGCAGAAAGTTTGGAAGTTTGTGCTGGGCAGCTCGTGCACGATGACATTTTGGACGGACGGTTTAGCCTGGTGTTCGGAAGCCCCGAGTCCTGGCTGCTAAACTATGGTTGAAGATCCGCTCAGGAGTCATGTCAGTCGCTCATATTCCCAACTGTAAATTTACTGATTCTTGTGATGAATAGAACATTTTGAGCCCCTTTGTGCACTCGTGCAGGAGGTTTGTGTGTCAGTTTTACATGTTGTAAATCATACAAATTCGTTGTGATTTTTAAAAAATAATTGTCATAAATAAAAATGTGAAAAACCATACTTTGAAGATATTTGATTTTCAGTTTTAGATGGCAATGGTTGATTTGTTTTACTAAAAAAAAAACTAAATGCCACATAAAAATGTACAAACACATACTTTGAAGACCATAATTAAGGTAATTAAGAAACAATAAGACGTAATATGAAAAAATTGTTGTTTATTACACATCTGCAGATAGAGACAAGACTGATCATTCACTGTAGCTGCTACAGCATTTGCGGCAGATCAGAAAACGACCACAGCGGCGTATTTGTAATGATTAGACACAGCTTCCACCGTTAATGAATATATCACTGTCCTTCGTGTCAAATATACATTTCGAATTAATAATTGTTCCTAGATTAACAAAACCTGCGGCGCTCGTTGACTGAAATCCTATTGTAAACATAATCCTCTGATCATTCGGACTTTTTTTTCCAGCCATTTCGGCGCGTGACATACGTCACTCACGACACCCTGTTAGTGATTGGCTATGGCAGATCGTGAGTGACTTTGGGCAGATCCAATAGATTTGAACTTTAATAGTGAACCCGCCTACAAGGAAGGAAACGTTTCTCAATGGAGCGGTTCCAGACTCTATGTGGAAATGAAATGAACTAGAGTCTGGTTGAACCAGGCTATATTTAGGCCACATATCCGTCACATCACCAAAACTACCTTTTTCCACCTACGTAATATGCTTGTCTATGACCCCACCCTCTCCACATCTGCTGCGGAAACTCTCATCTATGAATTCATTACATCAAAAAACTCGACTACTGCAATAGTCTCCTATCTGGTCTCTTATCCTCTGATCTAAAAAAATTGCAATTTGTCCAAAATTCTGCTGCCCGTTTCCTTATCCATACTCGCTCCAGAGACCACATCATCACCCCCCTCCTTCAGCAGCTTCATTGGCTCCCTGTAAAACAGCGGATCCTTTACAAAGTTCTGCTCATCACTTACAAAACTTATTGAGGAATAGATTGACACCACCATATCTCACAGATCTCCAACAGCATTACCGTCCCTTCCCGACGCCTCCGCTATGCCAACTTGGGCCTTCTTAAACCCATTACTAAATCAACACACCGGACTTTGGGGGACCGAGCATTCACCATCACTGCCCCTCTGAAACTCCCTCCCCATCCACATCAGAAACTCTGACCACCAACAAAAAACTGCTCAAAACCCACCTGTTCCAGCTTGCCTACAATTTATAATAGCACTTTCATTATGTTTGTTTGTCTCATTTGTAAAGCGTCTTTGAGTTCCTTGGAAAAGCGCAATATAAGACCTATGTATTATTATTATATTTTAATAATTCATAATAATAATTCCTTACATTTATATAGCGCTTTTCTCTGCACTCAAAGCTCTTTACATGGATGGGGGAATCTCCTCAACCACCACCAATGTGGAGCATCACCTGGATGATGCGACGGCTGCCATATTGCGCCAGAACGCCCACCACACACCAGCTTACTGGTGGAGAGGAGTGTATAGGGATGATTAGGAGGCCATGATGGACAGAGGCCACTGGGCAAATTTGGCCAGGATGCCGGGGTTACACCCCTACTCTTACGAGATTGGGATTTTTTGTGACCACAGAGAGTCAGAACCTCGGTTTAACGTCTCATCCAAAGGACAAAGCTCTTTGACAGTACAGTGTCCCCGTCACCATACTAGGGCGTAAGGACCCACACAGACCACAGGGTGAGCGCCCCCTGCTGGCCTCACTAACACCTCTTCCCAGCAGCCACCTGTTTTTCCCAGGAGGTCTCCCATCCAGGTACTGACCAGGCTCAACCCTGCTTAGCTTCAGTGGGGCTTTTAGGTTTAATTAACTTTGTTTCAATCCAAAGTTGTGAATTTAAATTATGCACAAAAATGGAATAAGCATAAAACATTTGTGAATAAAGCACTGTTTCCAGTCAGTGAGTAGAAAATCGTCACTTCCTGATAAACAGGCACTAAATATCACTAAGGCAAATGGAAGTTGCTGTAGTAGGAGATGCCACTGCACTTTATAGCCTATAATAATTTTCGTATGCTATATAATACATTAATTAAGCATTTCAGATGCTGTGCAACGAGATCGGCCAGCTAGTTGGTAGTTATGCCATCCCATGTTTTTTTTTTTTTTTTTTTTTTTTAATGCACATCGAGAATTTTATTCAGAAATGTGTTTGCATTGTAGTTCATGTATTCTTATCGGATAAAACATTTATCCGACTCAATTGAACAATTGAAGTTTTTTATGCACGTTTCTATAATTTATGCTCATCTTGGCATTTCGAACCAGTGTTTTTCATCTCAAAAGATCCATAAAAATAGTTGGATGGAAACATAGCTATTAATTGTGTTTTGAAGGTGAATGAAAGATCTAAGGTTTGGACAGACATGAGGGCAAGTAAATAACAGACAGAATGACAGTAATGACAGAATTTTTGGGTGAACTATCACTTTAAGAATCAGTTTGCATACTGTAACATTCTCATTTGACAGATATTTTTGTATACTAAACAGTGGAGAAGAACATGTTTGTATGGAGTGCTAGTGGTTAGTGCACAAGTTTAGCTGTGGCAATGTTTATTGCGTGCTCTGAGACACAATTTTGAAAATTATCATAGGCTATAATAATTGCCTATACAAATTCGGGTAACACTTTACAATAAGGTTCAACAGTGATCAATACAGTTGTTACTATATTAGTTAATCTTTGTTAATGTTAGTTAATAAAAATTATCCAGCTGTTCATTGTTTATTCATGTTAGTTCACAGTGAATTAACTGATGTTAACTAATACAACCTTTGATTTTAATAATGTATTAGTAAATGTTGAAATTTATATGACCTAAGATTAATAAATGCTGAAGAAGTATTGTTCATTCTTAGTTTACGTTAACTAGGGTAGTAAAATAATGTTAACTAATGAACCTTATTGTAAAGTGTTACCAAAATTGGATTCTCCGTCTTTCCACTGTACCGTTAATCAAATGAAATGAAATAGCAGAATTATTCAAAATAACTCTACACTGGAAAGCACAGCACTGTTAGTAGTGTGTGTGGTTGTGTTACCTGCAGGACTATAAGTCTCTGAAACACATCCGCCCTCATGCTCATTTCAACATCGAAATCAGACAGGCGTTTCTCAGCCTCGGTGCTCGCCAATCGGACCTCTTTACAAGGAGACACATACTGGGGGAAGTCCAACATATGACGTGAAGCTGAAACACAGTACGGAAAAGTGAATATGACAGCAGATTAAATAACTTTTACATTAATACAATATGGATGTTATCATTTGCCACTCACCGGCATAATCTGCTTTTGCATCTGCAATGACTTGGAGAGTATTCTCGAAGCACACCTTCCCGATGTCAACGGAGCCCACGGAGTCGAAGGCTCGCTGTATCCGCTGGATCAGCATCTGAGTCCGATGTCGGATCTCTTCTGGGGTCAGATCCCATCGCAGGTTGTTGTTCTTGACAACTGTGCTGGAGCAGCTGTGGCCGAATATGACTGATCCATTCTGTAGTGTCATCTTGAGCTTTGAGCTGGATACACTGACTCTGCATTATATTAAAGAAAGAGCCAGTATTAATACACTTTCTTTCTTTCCTTCTGTACTAAAGAAAGAGCCAGTGACCGAATATTGCAAGGGCTCTACTATGCAGCTTCTTGGAACTTTAGAAAAAGAAAAGAAAGCATCACTATTCATAAAACAGAGAAGAGAATATAGAAGAGAAACTGTGTGCTGTGCAGGGTCGCAAGCTGTGAATGTTTTCCGTACTAACGATGGACACTTTCACATGTCTGTCAAAATAAGGAATGCGAACTTGATCTGCTTGTGACACACTTATACTACTTCACATATGCCAGTTCAGTGCCCCGTTTCCGAGAGAAGCTAATGAGATAACCTGACTATAACCAGATATCCACCAAAATAAGGCTTTGTAAGGTAATTTCGTGTATTTATAGCTTGTCTATTTGGCCCCAGTCACATTCAAGCATTCGGTTATTGTTAGTAGCAATGTCAACCCAGTCAAACAACAACACAGCATAACGTGTGTTAAACAACAGAATTCACATTACCTTTTTACCGCTCGGGCCACTGAAATGCCGAAGATAAACATGGCAATTGCATCCGTGCAAGGCGTAACGTGCAAAAACAGAATGCAACTCCTACAGTCACTCTCTCGATCGTAATTGCGTAACCCGGCAAGGCATTCTGATTGGCTACAAGGGAGACGTTGAGCGCAGAGCCATGTATTCTGGTTGAGCGCTAGTACTGAGTAAACTGGCGAACAAAGATCATAGGGGATACACACAAAAAATAGGATAAAAAAATTAGAGGTAGAGCAAGGCAATAAAGTACATTTTCAAGCAAGATATAGTTAGAGATGGTCAAGTAAAATAAATCCTAAAACATTTAAAGCAATGAAATTAAACATACGACACATGAATGGGAATAAATAACATGAAACTTAAAAAAAGTCATCTTCAGGAAATTAGGAGGTAACATAATTTTACCCTTTATTTTAGGAGGTAAAAAAAAAAATTTTTTAAACAACAGAGCAGTTTTAGCAGCTTTCTTGTTCTTGTTTCTTGTATAAAAACTTTAAATCGACACAGAAAAAAATCTTAGAAAAAGTTTAGAATTAGTAACTTAACATTTATGGAGATGAAACTGCCCACATAGAATTAGCAGTGAAGATGTACATACATTAACAACAATTTCGAAAGAAGTGATCCCTTTATTATATAAAAATAATTTAACAAATTTTTATTAAACATTAAAAATATGTTAACAGCATTTATGTGAAATTCCTTTTCCAAATGGTTTGAATTTTTTTAATCCCTGTATCCAAAATAGACACTGTTTTGTAAGTGAAAAAAAGTAGGCTAATTAATTACTAGCTAGTAGACACTAATTATTGGGTGATTCTCCAACTACAGGCACTTTTGTGTCCTTGGCCTTTTTTTTGTAAATACATAAACAAACAAATGCAAAAATACATTGTATTTATGAAGTTCATGCTCCATCATCCTAGTAACCACCAAATCTGGCCCCTGTTTTCTTTTTAAAATGCCTTTGCAAGGCTGTTTATTAGCAGATTTTGCAGTTTTATGCTTGTCCCCAGCCCAGACTGGCCCTCTTTGAATGTTAAAAATACAAATTAAAGAATCGATTAAAAAAAATTTTTTTACATGTTTGTCTTAAGGACTAATAAAATAATATCTTACGAATCGAAATTCCACATGTATATCACAATTTTAAACTAATTTTGGAATAAAATAAGTCTGTCCCCAGGTTTTCCGTCATTTCCACCTCCCTCAACAAAATCCACCTTAATACATCCACCTTAAATATTTTATTTACTTGGTAACCATGGCAATATTAGTGAAATGACGTATTAGTTGAAGACGAAACTTCAGGCACATGTGCTCTTCAGTACAAAAAAAAAATCAAGGTAACTCAAGCTTTTATACAGAGTATTTTTATTCAGCGTCATTTCCACCGTGGCTGTAGTTTGGCTGAATTATGTACAACAAATATGAAAATAATGTATTATGTTTATTATGAGTAAACAACATGCTAAGTCTAAAAGCAGCTAAGCATGACATGAGGGTGTGCTAATATTGCAGAAAAACTGCTAAAATGTCATTTCCACCTCCGTCATTTCCACCTCTGAGAAATTACAGGCATAGCTTTGGACATGATATAAATGCAGTTTTTGTGTGCTATTTGTGTGTTCTCATGACATATTTGTGATTTTTGGACTGAAAACTATATATTAACATTCCAGTACACTCTATATGTATTTTTATTCATCTATATTTCTATTTAAGATGCCGAAGTCGGTGGCCAAGAAGTCACAGTTTTTTTACTGCTGTTGTTTATGTAAAACATGTTAGTTATGTCTAGCCTGTTTTAACGTAGCCTATGTGGTTATGGCTAAGATGTTACACTTGTGTTTTTTTATGATGGTAGCATTTTAATGTGTAATGCACACAACATGATTTATAAGCTGGGGCATTCCATGCACTTTTATGATTCATGCACACAGACACTATGACACTACATTCAGTATCTCTATCTCACACAGACTCTCTCTCTCTCTCTCTCTCTTACACACACACACACACACACACACACACACACACACACACACACACACACACACACACAGTGTACAGCTTTATTTGAATGAAATTAATGTTTTGAGCAGGTTCATATATTTTTCATATCATTTGTAATCATTATTTTCAAAACTATTATGTATACTGTTCAATTTATACATGTTAAATAATAAAATACAAGGTTAAAAATATTTTGGACTGGCAATTTAAGTAAAAATTAACAGAAACTATCTTAACCGTCATTTCCACCACTTTCCACCACTACACAGTTTTTAAGTAAAAACATAAGAATAACAAATTATGTGGATCTAAATGTATTTTAGATCAAGTATTAATAGTTCATTACTCACAATAAATGTGTTAGTGACTTTAAAAAATAATCATAGACCTGAGCAAAAATGAAATGCTGTAGGCAAAAAATCCCAACTCGTGGCAACTCGTGGCATTTAACAACTTTAAATGGAAATGTATTAAGTTCATGAAGTATTAAGATTTCTTTTGTTACATGATTAGGTAGCCACTGATGTTGTTGACTGATACATAATCTTATATAATCAGTTTTACAATATTATATTGTAATAAAATACATAAATTGAAAAGTGGTGGAAATGACATCTTTGAAATCGCTCTTCAGAAAAACTGTTAAAAATAATAATATTCCATGGAATTCTAAAACTGCCCACTATTATATTGTGTTAGAAGACAAATTAATGAAGCTAGGAAGATTGTTTTAAGTGTGTTTTAAGAGAGTGAATTTTCCAAAAACTCACAGTGCCAAAAGTGCTCCTAGTTGGAGAATCACCCTATTACATTATTACATCACATTGCTAGGGCGGGACATATCAAGCAGCCCCTCCCCTTAAAAACAGCCAATAGCATTTAGTTTAAATCACAGCTCAGCCAGAGCCGTTGAGCTTAAAGCCACAGTTTCCTCCTAATCTCCTCCATGTTGCTTTAAAAATAACATTCAGTGCAGAATTCAAATGGTTCCGATACGTTTTCTGGTCTGCGGCGACTCGATCATATGATTCGCTCTGTGTATCGTGTCTCTGGGCCGGAGCTGTGGCAGTGATCTGTTCCCATGTGACAATAACGTAAAACCAGACTTCATTCGCCCCAATGGAAAGCATATTTACACTGTCTGAATCGTTTCCTATCCCCTATATAGTGTCCCCCCCTTCCACCATAGAAAACAGTAATTGTGTGAACAAGTGACCAATTTCAGTCCTGATTCAGCATCTATTTATAATGTAGGGGGCGGAGCTTCAGATTCTAGAGAGCATTTGATTGGACAGAAAATCTGATGAGAAGCTGAAGTGCAGAGAGTGATGTCATCAAATCACTGATCTATTTTGGTTTTGAATGCAAATATCTTCTACATATGGATGTTGTCATTGTTTTGGAACACACTAGTTTATAGATAACAGTAAGACGAACATATTCAATACTAAAAAACAAAAAAACTTAATCCCCCCTTGGCCAAAAGGGGGCCCCCAATCGAGTCGAAAAAATTAAACAAGTGACATAAATTAATGAATTAATTTTGTGTTTCCTGTAAGATACAGGAAAATATCATGTAAATTGACCATTTGTATTCTGCAAATAAGTGCATGCAGACTTATATAAAGATATATTATATGTATCCTCCACTTCTGTTTGATATTTTTTGAAAATTAATAAATAAAAAAAGGTAGAATTAAAAAAAATATATCAATCATTTTACGCGTTTTGAGTAGTAGGGTTCATGAACTCTTCATTGTAGTCCTTGAACAATGGTATTTCCGGCTTGACCGCGCATGCGCTGTGCTGCGCATCATCATCATCATCAGTCTCACGCGAGTGTTCATGACGCTGTGGCTAGAACGAGCGCTGCTGCGGGCACTTTCTCCAGGTAGGTGGGCGGGGGCGCGCACAACATCCACAAGACTATAATGTTATTGATAATGTGCGCTGCTATGAGATGAAATGAGTCTAGAAGAGTATCAGAGACTTGCGTTTGCGAAGGTTTCTCTTTCTGTCCGTTAATTAAACTGCGAATGTCCTCAGCCATTGCCAAACCTCCTGCAATCTCATGTAAACCAGTGTAAACATATACCATCTGTGATTCACAGGCTTCTGCTCATCTATCTTACAATAGCTTTATTCTTAAATATACAGCAGGCTAAATGATATTTCATGTTGTGGGGTGAATTTTGATGCCTTTGTCATTATTACATCATAACTGCATCATGTGTTTGGCTTTTGTTATCTAGGGACATGCATAACAGACTCAATAGCCTATTACAGTTGCACGAAACTATTCTATGTAGGCTAGTATACAATATGGGGCCAGAACAGTTTATATTTCAGATCACAGCCATGTGGCTTTGATGAGCAGAAGCTGATGATGTTCATTCTGAGCGAAGACTTATGTAATTAATTAACCCCTGCAGCAACATGCCACGTAATTGGTTGGGCGTCGTTTGAAATGAGATTCCGAATATCGATTTCCCAGATTTGATTCCAGTAAAGTAAAAACATTTAGTCAAGCATTTATATTTAACATATTTGTTTAGCAAAATGTTTTGTTGCAACTGATTTCCATCAACAAAAATCTGCAACCTATGGTTTTAACAAAAATAGCACAGCAAAAACAAATGCAATAAATAAAATACAATAGGTACAGAAATTTGAATCAAATGTAAAATAGCTGCATAGTTTTTGTTTTATAAATAAAATATAGATTAATCCTTTTTATAGTTACAAAAGTTATTCAGTCAAGATCAGTGAGTGATTTCCTTTTTCTTTTGTTCTTCGAATAACGTTAATAACAAAGACGGTAGCAGAAATATTAGGCTGCTGTGACTTTAAAACCTAATGCAGGAAACTAATACAGTGTGTAAACTATACTATGTGTCTAAATAGGGTTAGAAGAATCAGCTGATATCACTTGCAAAATGTACACATGATTCAATATTTTGTCAGTACAGTCTCTTGTTAAATCATTATCCCTCTTTCAGCTGACCCATTCATGCCGCCCTTCCTCTAACGTCTGAATCTACTGAAAAGGACCTTTTTCAACAAATCTTTCCTCAGGTTTTTCACAGACAAAATGGCAGTGGAAAAGCGCTTGGCATATTCTATCGTGCAGTTCCTCAGAGATCAGACACACTGTGGCTCGCTGAATTCAGATGAACAGGAAAGCCTGGAAGGTAGGTCACCCTCATGTTTAAAACATTTAAAGTCAAAGGCCTTTTCTACTCTTGGACTGGCTGTTCAGATTCAGGACTCTCTGAAAGTCACCACAGCAAACTATTTTACTTTTCTGTTTAATTACATTATTATTACTATTAGTGATACATCGGCGGCCTGATGTATCAGATTGATTGGCAAAAATGTGGCCATTTTGTTATTTGTAAAATAAGAAGTGTGTTTAATTGTATTGAATGGGTAACACTTTACAATAAGTTTCATTAGTTAACTACCTTAGTTAAAATGAACTAAGAATGAACAATACTTCTACAACATTCATTAATCTTAGTTAATATTAATTTCAACATTATTCAAATCAAAGGTTGTAGTTGTTCACATTAGTTAATGCACTGTGAAGTAACATGAACAGTCAATGAACAGCTGTAACATTAACAAAAAATAATAAAATAAACAAAAACTTTAAAAAGTAACAAACAAAAAACTAATACAGTAACAAATGTATTGCTCATTGTTAGTTTGTGTTATTAACTGTTAATGTGTAGATTAACTAAGGTTAACTAACGAACCTTATTGTAAAAAGTTACCATTGAAGGTACACTTTTAACTATTCTCTTTGCCTTTACTATCTTGTATTCTTTATCCATGCTATCTTTTCTTTGTACTTTTGTCAGTTAAATAAAGGTTATAGAAAATTAACAAACCACAGATTCTTACTGCATTTTACAAATTGTCCCAACTTCTCTAGAAATTGAGTTGTACATATGCTATATCCATATTTAAATATTATTTCAATAAATGATGAAGACATGGTAAAACATTTAAGATATTCATAAAACAATTAAAAAACATTAAAATAAAATAAGAAATCTTCATAAATGGCCACCATTGCTGAAGATGTAATATGTAATTAATATATAGAGTTAATGTTTTTTTTTACACAATTGTACAAAATTGAAAATATGAATGCATCATTATTTTTGTTATCTATTTAAGTTGCCGTACAGTGTCTCGAGACCACTTTCAAGATCAGCTCCAGTGACTGCCATCTCGCCGCTCCTCAGCCACTGAGAGAGATATTCCTCAACTCTCTCCTCAAAGTAACTACATTTCATACATATCAGCCTGTCATGATTTATTACTGTTGTTATGCAACAAGCAAGATTTCAGACACATTTTCCTACAGTTCTTGTCTAATTGTTTTTTACAGAATGATATTGTAACGTTACCTGAGACGTTTCCATCTCCTGAGGACATTGAGAGAGCCGAGCAGCTTAAAAATGAGGGCATGTCAACCTTTTCTACTGTATTTAGACTCAAAACACTGTCAGAATTATATCAGATGATGCATAATCTATAACATAATTGTTCTGTCATCACATTGTTCCATTGTGATGATGCAAATAAAAACATGATCAATAATGAATGCATCAATCATTTCCAAATCCAATGCTCAAATGCTTTTGTGTTTCTTTATTAGGGAATAACCACATGAAGGAGGAGAATTATAGCAGTGCTGTGGACTGTTATACAAAAGCCATTGAGTTGGACCAAAGAAATGCAGTCTATTACTGTAACAGGTGAACGTTTGATATCACACTGAGAATGCATCGCTCATAAAGGCGGATGTGTCGAAGTTTGGTGTTGACTGATGGGATTGTTCTCTCTCAGGGCTGCGGCACATAGTAAACTTGGAAACTACACAGAGGCTACGGGAGACTGTGAACGAGCGATTGCCATCGACCCTTCGTACAGTAAAGCTTATGGCAGAATGGGGTGAGATTGTTTAATTATTGTGGTGTAACCGTCAATGTTGTTATTGTAGCTGAAACTAAAATTAAACTATACAAAATAGTTTTCTTTCATTGAAATAAGGCTGAAATAAAATAAATTTAAAGCAAGTATTATATATAATTTATAAATTATTAACATAAGTTAACTACATTAGTTAACATGAACTAACAAAGAAAAATAATACTTAATAATCATGTATTAATCTTAATCATTTCAATTTCAAAATTTACTAATATACATTATTAAAATCAAAATCTGTTAATATAATGGCATGGACCTGAGCTGATAAGAACTAGAATTAGCATTTTCAAAGTTTCATGAGTATTATATGAATCAGTCTCATGAGTATTAAATTAATCAGTTTCATGAGAATCAAATGAATCAGTCTCATGAGCATTAAATGAATCAGTTTCATGAGAATTAAACAAATCAGTCTCATGAGTATTACATGAATCAGTTTTATGAGTATTAAATTAATCAGTCTCATGAGCATTAAATGAATCGGTCTCATAAGCATTAAATGAATCGGTTTCATGAGCATTAAATTAATCGGTCTCATCGTGAGCATTAAATTAATTGGTCTCATAAGCATTAAATTAATCGTTCTCATAAGCATTAAATGAATCGGTTTCATGAGCATTAAATGAATCAGTCTCATAAGCATTAAATGAATCAGTCTCATCATGAGCATTAAATTAATTGGTCTCATAAGCATTAAATTAATTTGTGTCATGAGCATTAAATGAATCGGTTTCATGAGTATTAAATTAATCAGTTTCATGAAAATCAAATAAATAGGTCTCATGAGCATTAATGAATCCGTTTCATGCGAATTAAACAAATCAGTCTCATGACAATTACATGAATCAGTTTTATGAGCATTAAATGAATCAGTTTCATGAGCATTAAATGAATCGGTTTCATGAGCATTAAATGATAGATAATGATTAAATTATTGTAAATATAGATATATTGGAGAAGGTGATTCCTTAAGAGTACTGAAAATCTTAAATGAAATCAGATGAATCAGATACCAGAATAAATGCATTCCTTTTGATTCACGGCCCTGCTGAGTTAAACAGATTTTAAAAGTGAATCTAAAATATTTTAAAAGTAACCAACCAGTGTGTTACAGTTATTAATGTACACAATTACAGTACTTGCATCTTTTATCTACTTTGATCTTTTTGTGATTCTAGATTGGCACTAACTTCTATGAGCAAGTATCCAGAAGCGATATCTTATTTTAATAAAGCTCTGGTGTTAGATCCTGAAAACGACACCTACAAATCCAACCTAAAGATCGCAGAGCAGAAACAAAAAGAAGCATCCAGTCCTGTGAGTAGAAGACGCTGCTGTCATGTGTAGTTTGATCCACCTTATGAAGAACTTCAGTCTATCTTAGTTTTTAATGAATGTATATTGAGTATTCCAGTTTAGTAATTAAATATGAGAACTAGCCTATAATAACTCCTAACATTAGATTTTACATGTGTTCTCACAGACGGCCACAGGACTGGGGTTTGACATGGCCAGCCTCATCAATAATCCTGCTTTCATTAGCATGGTATGTGCAAGTGTGTGGTTACGCATTTCTCTTTTAATAGTATTTATGAAATGGGTCATAAATCGACCCTGCGACCCCTTTCATCTGTCAGGAATGCAGCCCATGCCAGAGTTAAAGGGCCAGTTGGGTGAATCAGACTGAGGGTGAGCTTGGGGTTTCTAGCACACTGCAGCAGTCTAGAAAGAAATTGGGACAATTTCATAAAAAGAGCAGACTTTTGAGACCTAAATGCACAAAATCTAATGCAGGGTGTGACTGCATTTGTGTAGAGGAAGGAAGACTTCAAGAAAGATGGATTTGACATCCTCTAGGCATTGATTATGCTACTTAAAGACCCTATGGCTATGTTTGGAGTTGCACATTACCAGGGCCGTGCAGAGACCTCTGTAGGGGCAGGTGCTCAAAGTATAAAATGGGGCACGGAAACAAGGCTTTACAGGGCTGTGCTCAAAATATCAATACAGTAATATATCAATACAGATGATTCTGCATCGATACAGCAGCAAATGCATTGATGCAGTTTTGAAAAAGAACCAGAACAGAAAAGACAAATTTAAAGTTTAAAATTAAAAAAAAATAATTGATGTGCTCTATATATAACTCTGGGATTAGAAACTGAAGCATACTGAAGCATGTTCCCGTTTACAGCAAAGGCTGTATTTTTTACGCAGACTGAGGGTGTTTGGTGTCAGTCAGAAGATTATGTTTTTATTTTATCAGGCAGTGATGGAGAGTGTCATCAGGTATGGGATGACGGCATGGTTTGGCAATCTCTCCACACAGTCTAAATCAAAGTTGCAGCGCCTGGTACAGACTGCTATGAAGGTGATGGGGAGGACTGAAAAGCTCTCCCTTCAGTCCATCTATGAGCAGTCTGTACTCAGGCAGGCGCGGAGAGTTCTGTCTGACCCGTCCCACATCCTTCATGCGGAGTACGAGCTCTTGCCTTCTGGCAGAAGGTTCAGAATTCCAAAAACCAAATTGAACCGTTACAAATATTCTTTTATACCCAACTCCGTCAAAATTTTAAATCAAAATTTTTCGATTGTACGAGGAGGAATGAGAAGTGTGCAATAACTTGGTGTTCTGCTTGTTGTTTTAGTATTGTATGTTATTTTATTCTCATTTATTTTTTTTAGATTTTCATTAGATGTGTCATGAGTGTGTGTGTAGTCTACATGTACGTCTTTAGCTGGTATTTGTTTTACTATGTGTATTATTGCTTGTAATGGCAGCTACTACTTTGCACCACGCACTTTGAGTCCATGACAAATTTCCCCTAGGGGACAATAAAGTATACTATACTATACTATATTAAGTTGTTCCAACCTGATGGCTTTTTCTTCTCTGTTTTACAGAATAATAAAGAACAGCTGTTATAGTGAACTGTATAGGACAAAATCAACGTGGCCCATGTTTCGTGCAGTACAGTATAGTTTTATTTAATGGAATATCAGCATCTGTGGCTATTTTCATGGCAAAAACTGATTTACAAAAATACAAGAGTTACATTTTATACAATGAAAATAAAAAACAAAGCAAACAGAAACAGCAATTAATACTTTACAAGATTTTTAACATTAATGTGATGCCTGTTCTGGTAAATTCTTACTTAAGTCCTTAAGTGAGTTTGCTGCCTTTGCTGTTGTTGTTGTTACTGCTGCTGCTGATACTGCTGGAGTTGATCTGAGACTGTAGACATTAAAATAAACAGAAATATAGGGTATTAGCTGAATAAACCATTTTTATGTGACCATGTCAAGATGTAAAGATTGCTGACAGTGTTTGGAACTGGCTCACTAGTTCACTGACCTGCTAAAGCTACAGATTCTACCCAGGCTGCTATAGTATAATAATACAATAATAGTATATAATAGTAACGTTACTAGGGCAGATGTTCACAGAGGCTTCTGCACACAAAACATAAGATACTAACTGGTATGCTTATGTGATAACTTACCAGAGTTGTGATAATCATTTTTATGTGAAAATATTTTTTTTAATAAATACTGTAATAATAATAATAGTTTAAAGTAAAAATAATAGTTTTTAGTCAAATAACACCCCTCCACGCCCGTGAAACTTTTCTCCCTCAAACAGCAAGCTACTTCTACAGCCTACACACAGCAATACAAACAACATCTCTCTGCATGCTCTCTTCACGTCGTTCTAGTAAAATAATAATAATAAGTAAACAAACATCAAAATCACTTCGCTGAGAATAGAACACCACTTACCAGCAGCCGCAAGAGTTGAAGATATCCTCTGGGAATGCGCGATTGCGCGTAGCCGCGCGAAATTATAAAATGCGCGTGCAGCGTGAGGAATCAGGTGAAAGGTCATCATGTGGGTCATTTTATTTACGGCTAAATTATTATTCATTCATTTTACTACTAGTTAGATGGGGCAGGCATCCACAAAAGTGCCTTTAAATACAAAAAAGGAGAGGAAATTTTGTCTTGACAAAAGGGCACTTTGGGCACCAAGGGGCAAAAGGGCAGGTGCTCGAGCACCCAACGCCCCCCCCTCTGCACGTGCCTGCACATTACCATACAGTGCTACTCTGTAGAATGTAGTGCAGAGCATTTTATCAGACAAATGCTTCATAAATAATGTTAATACATTTTCAAGGAAGTGCAAGGCTAAAATTGTTTATCGTTTAAACGTTTGTAGTCGGTCAGAGTCTTTTAGGCCACCAAGGCTGTATTTATTGGATATAAAACAGTAATCTTACAATGTCACTGTCATGTATTCTTTAAGTGTGAGGTTTGTATCCACTCAAACACTCTCTCTTTTGCATTATAGGCTGCCAGTGTGATGCAAAACCAGCAGGTGCAACAACTGTGAGTTCAAATAAATCAACTCTGTCTTCCATATTGAACCTTTCAATTCATTTGAAGGGTTAGTTCACCACCCTTATGTCGGCCAAACCTGTATGACTTTTGTTCATCTTTGGAAGACAATGGAATATATTTTTTATATTCGGTCATCATTTTTGTCCATCCATTGAAAGTCTACACAGTCAACATTTTCAAGCTTTAGAACATAAATGAAGAATGAATTGAGCAGTTTCTCAATTCTTGAACAGATTTATTTTAGCCTTTTATTCACATACACACAGGCTCCTTTAGAAATCGTTTTAATGTAGTTGAAAACCAGTGTGCTGCTTATTAGATTTCTTTAAACCATGATACATTTTTTTCCAGGCGTCTTTGACAAATAGAAAGTTCAAAATATTTT
>NW_024121210.1:32108035-32260535 GCF_016745375.1 Pimephales promelas | reverse complement strand
CCTCTAAATGCCATTTGAAATTTTCTTCTTTAATGATGATTTTTATCAAACTTGTATATTTAAGTTCAGTGATTTCACTTAAATGGCAATGATAATTACCTATTAATTGTTATTTAAGTGAAATTACTGAACTTAAATATACAAGTTTGATAAAAATCATCATTAAAGAAGAAAATTTCAAATGGCATTTAGAGGCTTTTGCATCTGAACTCTTCATATACATGAAATTCTTTTTTTTTCTAAAAGGCACAAATGCAATCTTTTCACGCAAAAATAACTCTGCAGCCTAACATCTGATAAACCTCCATCTGACCTTTCCTCAATACGAAGTGTGCCTACATTATAATATAAAATATTTATTGAACAATAATAGCGACTATAAACTTTGCATTCAAAAGATATTATTAAATATGTTGTAAGTAGTATTTCATTTGGACACCTCATATCTGTAATTTGAGTTAAAAAAAAAAAGTCCTGGAATTTCTTTCTACTGTACGAACCCTGTAATACTGCAACAGAGACATTTTAAGATACCCACGCTATATTTAAAAAAAGTCATGACCTGGTGTGTTTGTGATTAACTGTCCACAACCAGCATGTCGGGCATGATGTCCAACGCAGTGGGCGGACCTGCGGCCGGAGTGGGTGGATTAACTGACATATCCAGTCTCATTGAAGCGTGAGCATCTTCTCTTTGACATTTGATTGACGTGACATGTGTTCCACGAAAGGTTTAAGAATTATGTGATGCATTCAGAGGTGATGTGTGTATAATTTACGGCTGCACCAAAGGGCACAGAGCAGAATTACAACCGTAGATGTTTTGATGTGGCTCATAGACTCTGACCTGGTGTTGTTTGCTGCCGTTTCTCTCAGTGGACAGCAGTTCGCCCAGCAGATACAGCAGCAGAACCCAGAGCTGATCGAACAGCTGAGGAACCACATACGGAGTCGCTCCTTCAGCGGCAGCGCGGAGGAACACTCCTGATCCCAGCAGGTCTGAGACCTCACACTCATCCTGTTTAAACTACACAATTACAAGCAGTTCTGATGCGAGGAAACACGCTCCTTAGAGTTGGAGCATTGAGCTGTGGTGCTCAAATTTAAATACAGCTTGTGACATTTCCAACCTAGGCTCAATGGGAAAAAACATTTCCAAAACAACGGTTCATTACTGTTTACGTTGAACATTTGTCGGTTCTCGTCTACTTCGCTTAGGCTTTAAGATTGTTACATTGGTGGCGATACGTGGGAGAAAAGACGAACGCGTTGTCAAGAGTCCTCGCTGCGTTTTAAACGAAAGAGATCTGTCATTAAGAGGAAAAAAACAAAACGATTATACTGGTGACTTCATAATGGTAATTATTCTCAATGCAGAAGTTGTTCGTAATGCATGTAAACACAAATATATAAATCAGATTGCAAAGTTTAGGGTTCGTACAAACAGAACTTTCAGCCAGCCCCTTGTTTCCTGTCCTCCATTATTGGACAAACTGATTAATCCAGGTGTGTCTGACCTCAATAGTCACAACAATAATCAGGCACACCTGAATTAATCAAGTTTGTCCAATAATGGCAGACAGGAAACAAGGCGCTGGCTTAAGTTCAGGAAGTAGTGCAGCTGTGCTTTTTTTTAAATTTATTTAAAAAATATATATATTTCTCAACACTGAGCTGTGGTGCTCCGTTTGAAACTTGTACTGAAATGAAAACTAGTGGCAGTAAAAGAGCAAGAACTTATTCCCTTTCACATAAATTAGGATTAAATGGGCAGATTATCGATTATTAAAGACTTATTTTCACATGGTTCCTTGCGCAAAAGATTGCTATGACCTCAAAACACTTTTACCATGGAGCTTTTGTAAACTAATACATTTTGACATTTGCATCACATAATCGGCTCCATATGTATTTCCAAAAATAGTAAACTTTCCCGATAGCTCTCCTGATACAGCAATGCGCTTGTGATGTGAAACGCTCGATATTATATTTCCCAACTGCCGCGATACGTGCAACAACCAGATTCACAGTCGTTTGTTTCAGGTATAACTGACTCACTTTTACATTTCACTTTAAAAGTGTCGTGAAAAGTGCAAAAAAAGCAACGTGATACACATTTTAGAAATGGCCTTTTCCCAGTGAGCCTGTGTTGGAGATTTTCCCAGTGTTCTTCTCACTGTCTGTAACTAGTAGGGATTTTCCTATAACATTTAAAGGGACACATGCAGGAATCCCGTTTTTGTCAAACAGCGACCCCTAGAGTTGCTGTGGAGTACTTGTATTTAACGTTCCTGTCGTAAATACCACTCACGCTCAACGTGTTACATAGTATACAATAGTACATTGTGTTTAATTTGTCGTTTAATGAGATCTAATATATGTTGTTAGTTGTGAGAATTTTCACTTGATTAAATACACAGGTCCAATAATTATCCCCACGAACTTTAATGGTCTAGTGGCAGAACGTTTGTCAAGCGTATCAGAGGTTCTGGGTTCTAATCGGTACTAGTTGTATAGTTTATTTTCCTTTTTTTTTAGTCTCTCAGTCTCTGAACTCTGAAGCTGCAAAAAGCGGCATAGTGTCCCTTTAAACTGCTGTAAATATACTCCATGTACTGGACTTTTCTGTTCACGCACTCGTGGATCCTGCAGAATAATGAAAACTATAAACATGGTCTATACAGGATCAAGAATCAGAGAATGGCGGGCGGAAAAAGAGACGTGAGTGCAATCGTTAAATTCATTCTTCTACTGGAGTGGAACCCGAGATGGAGGGAATGGCACTTTATACGGAGACGTGGGGGGGGGAGAGGAGAAAACACATCTAAAATCACCTTAAACACAGAACATTCTCTTAGGTTTCTTTGTGTGTGTCTGTGTAGATAATGTTTCAGTCCTCTTTATGAATGTAGCTGGTAATAGGACACATCAGAGTTGACTTTATTTTACTAAACGAATGATTGATCATATGCTTATGCCTATTAACAAAATGTGGGGCCATGTTATCAACATCCATGTTATCAACATCCAAGGCATTGTAAATAGCTCACAGCTAATATGACATGTTTGGAATGACATGCGGATGAATAAATGGCGACGGTTGTCATTTTAGGGTGAACTAACCCTTTAACGCATTCTTATTATTTTGTACAACATATTCTGTTCGTTTTAGGAACAAGAGACATTTGTTTGTGGTAACCACTATATCAGCTGCTTCACCGGATCTGTTCGTTTAATCATTTTATTCACTGGTAATGACAACAAAATGTTGCTAAATAAGCATTTTCATAATCAATTTTTGCAATTTTTTTTTGCAACATTGCAATTTTCTTTTGCATGCTCCATAATCTGATATTTACAGTCAGATGAGTGATTGAAGCCTATGTAATATGCTAATAAAACACAGAGCGGTATAATGTTTTGTCTAAAAACAATGTTAATAAATGTGTCTTGAAATCATTCTGTCGATATTGGCGTCTTTTATATCGGCAAACCATTATGATATTTGTTCATCACCCACCAGAACAACACACTTTTGTATAGCAAACCTTATAAATGTGTTAAGTCAGTGCATAAGCTGATTTTTAATTTACATTTTATTTACATTGACAGTTAAAATCATTATTAAGGGCTTTAAAAATGACATTTTAAAACAACAACCTTAAAGGTAAAGAGCAAAAGGTGTTATATTAATAGATGAAGAACAGATGGGAAGTTGGTCCATTGACACAGACAGTGCAAAATGCCACAAGGGTTCAACTCTCTGGACTCGTGTAAGGGCACACCACACAGACCTGTGCGATGTCATCATATTCGTACGTTCTTTTCAGGAAAGTATCCGTTAGCCTCAGTCCTGATATGCTCTAAAACAAAAACAAAAATTACAAAAATGTTTCATGGACCCTGTATCATAATTCATTTCATTTTTGCTTCATTTCCGTTTTTTTTTTTTTCATTTAATTTTTTTTACGAAACTTGTCATTTTGGTTCTGCAGACACAAAATCTAACAGAAAGCTCTTTTTTTTGAGTTATCAAATGTCAAATTTGGAGCACAACTTGTTTAGACATTTGAATTTGATTTTCTTAAAGTGATTTAGAAAATATCTATTTCGTATCAAAATTAAAAATAGTATTTTTGTCCATTTTTCATAGCAATACACGTAAAATTCTGTTGTTGTTTTTTTTTATTTCACTTTTTTAAACGTTTTTCACTTTAAGTGTCGTCTTTGAAAATAAATCCAACATAATTCTGCGCTCAAAAGGCCATTGCACACAGAGTCCGAAATTTTCATATGCGTTTTTTCGTATTCGTGATTCGGTGGCTCTGAATTTTCAAAACAGCATTCAAACTGCTTGCTATGGATGTGCAAAAACGCAGAAAATCGAACCCGATTCGATTTTTTTCATGACGGACGAAAGTTTCGGAGGCAGTGTGATTTACATAATGTGAGGTCGTATTTATTTTTTAACGTGCGGAAATTTCGCACGCGAATTTCGGACTCAGTGTGTAATGGCCTGAAAACATTCAAGATATACGAGTTTTAGTTCGAAATGTAATTTTCAGGTCTATGCTCAAAAATTTTATAATGGATTGTAACTACAGCACAAATATTATTTTATATTAAAAAAAATCCCCTACAAATACAAAATATAAAAATAAAAAACATTATCAAACTAATATATAGTACATTCATTTCATTGCCAAAAAAAATCTGTCATTTTTGACCGACATGCGAAGAGCACCAGAGGGTTGAGACAGTAATCTGTAAATTACTATTATGATTGGCCCCTTGCTTCTACGTGCCAAATAATTAAATAATCGCTAAACTGAATTTGAATTCAAGTAGAAAACTCTCCCGGACACTGCAAAGTCGAAAATCAAAAGAAAGTAAAAGCCCATTGAAACTTCAATAACGGGCTCTGCTGGAGTGTACCTGTAAGCCCTGAACGGACGACAGGAGCCTGAGAGGAATGGACAGCGAGGCGCTGGGGCTGAGTTTACCCAACTGTCTGCCGGACACCCCACACCAGTGGACGGAGCGCGTGTTGCACATCTCCAGAAGCAGATCCATGGTCCTCTCACTGACAACAGGAACACCAGCGGTTAAACCCCACAGAGTTGATCTGTAACCTGACAGGCTCTCAGCCGTGCTCTGACCTGCAGTTGGTGATTTTACAGGTGATGTCGAAGGGCTCCTCTAGGTTGACCGTGTCCGGGATGAACTCGAGGGAAAGCCTAACATCACCGTAACCAGGAGCCTAGAAGAGAAGGCCTGAATGAGCTGCGTTCTGTGTAACATACGGACAATGTCTTACTGATTTGTGTTGTAGTCCATTGGATTAACTAAAGCGACTGAGCGATTCTTTTGCTTTCTAATCTGATGTACCATTCTCTGTAGCTGGCTGGTCTGTAGACGTCCTTTCTCCCCGAGGTTGGTTTTCCACACAATGTCTAGTTTGCCGATTACCGTCACCCCCTTGATGACCCCGGCCTTCTCCGCAAACTCTGGCTTGGGCTTCAAACAGTACAAATACTGCCTCGTGTCCAAGGGCTGCAGATACGACATCTTCCCAAACGTCGACACGCTGCAGAAATCCAAGAAAAAGTTGCGTATAGGTTCAATAATGTCTAGCTGTACCATTTACAGCTGTTTGTCATTTCAATAGGAAGTGAACACGGGATTTTGGTCGCATGAATTCCCCATGTTGACCAACAGAAAGCTGCTCGGTTTGAAAGCAACTTCTGTGCTTTATACTGGCAGTTTGACTGGCACATGCACAGAAGGAACTCAACAGTGACAGCGAGTCTTACCTCTCATCCGCAGAGGACACGGCGTTGAGCTCGGTCACGTTGTACATCATAGAAGGTTCCAGAGACACTTTCTCCATGAACATCGGGGACGTGGTGATGTTCTGGATCTGTGCCTCTAGGAACACCTCATCCGTCTGTAGGGTCAAAGGTCAAACACATCAAACCTGGGGTGCGTTTACCAAACCCAACTATGGTCGTAAGTTACCAATAGAGTTCAATGGAAACTGCGATCATAGTTGGCCTTTACTCAGCCCAGTCAGATTTCATGCAGTATTGTACTGTATGGATAATAATTAATATTTTTTACACTTTATCCTGGAGGGATACTTTATTTGAAGGGCTTTACATGAAGACTTGCATACGAATGAATTACAATTCAGTAATAAACAGGAACTCTTCGGTTCTGAATGGCACTGAATTGAATCATCGTTATTTAAAGGTCTATGATTGAGGCCCATCAAATCAAGTTCTTCAGACAAGTTTAAGTGGAATTCACTGAACTCTTTCAGAGAGGCATATCAAGCTGCTGTTTGGCCATTAGTGTTATTTAGAGTTGGGGGTTAGTTCATGCCTGTGGATCAACAGCACCGTTTGACAGAAGTGTTGTTATTGATACAGCATGAAGCGAAGAACCCATACCAAGCCGGATTCACTCAATAGCCCAGAAATCACACAGTTTGGCAAATATGCATTTGAAATTAGACTATATCATGTCACTCGACAAAGTCTTTTAACTCATCACATCATTATTATTGATACTAATGTGATATTAAACTGTTAACGTGTTTTTTGGGGGGGAATTTCAAAACACAAGTGATTTAAACCTGTCAGAGAAAACATCCACTGGTATAAGAGATCATTAACCAAGCGTCAGGAAAGTGTGAGTGTTGATGCAGTGCGGCGCTGGTAAGAGGAGGGAGCGGTGGAGCAAAAGCACTGAGATGAAACAAGGCAAGGAAAACAGAAAAAAAATATTTAGCCCAACTAATTTTTGGTTTACATATTTCTTTATTATTATTTTTAGATTATGTGGATTGGCAATTTTAAAAAATTATAATTTTTTTTTGTTATTTTTTTTTGGAACATTTAAGGACATTTTCTATTTTCAAATATCACCGATTTAATTTATAACAAACACTGTAAAAATAAATGTTTCTGCATTAATCCATCCATCTATATCCATCTTTCAATTTCCATCTATATCCATCAATCAATCAAACAATCTCCATCTATATCCATCAATCAATCAAACAATCTCCATCTATATCCATCTATCAATCAATCAATTTCCATCTATATCCATCTATCAATCAATTTCCATCTATATCCATCTATCAATCAATCTATATACATCTATATACATCTATCAATCAAACAATCTCCATCTATATCCATCTATCAATCAATCAATCTCCATCTATATCCATCTATCAATCAAACTATCTCCATCTATATCCATCCACAATCAATCAATATACATTTATATCTCTCTATTCATCAATCCATTTATCTATATCCATCCATCAATCAATCAATCCATCCATATTCATCCATCCATTAATCCATCTATATCCATCCACCTACCATCGGCCCATCCATGTCCAATATCCATCAATCCATCTATTCATCAATCCATCTATATCCATCCACCTATAATATCTATCTACCCACCATCGTCCCATCCATGTCCATTATCCATCCATCCATCCATCCATCCATCCATCCCAATCTATGTCTACCATCCATCTATCCATCCATCCATCCATCCATCCACATCCATCCATCCATATCAATCTATGTCTACCATCGATCCATCTATATACATTATCCATTCATATACATCTATATCCATTATACATCCATCCATCATCAATCCATCTATATCCATTATCCATCCATCCATGCCCATTATCCATCCATCTATCCATATATATATATACAGTACATACATTGATCTATCCATCCATTCATCTATCTGTTAATCTATCCATCCATACATAGATATATCCATCTATCTGTCCATACATCCATCTAACTGTCAACCTTTCCATACAAACATACATAGATCTATCTTTCCATTCATCCATCTATCTGTCAATCTAACATACATAGACTATGCATCCATCCATTCGTACATAGATCTATCCATCCATCCATCCATCTCTTAATCTATCCTAACATACATACATACATAGATCTACCCATCTATCCATCCATCTATAATCTAACCATACATACATAGACCTATGCATCCATCCATCCATCCATCCATCAATCTATCCATACATCTATACATTTATCAATCTATCCGTCCATCTGCTCTACCTTTCGAAACAATTTTCCATTTTGGCTAATGCTTGGTTTCTCAGGTTATGCTCAGTAATAACCAATAGCCAAAAAGCTATCCCTGCCTTCTTTAGGCCACTGCTGTGAGTAACGTAGCCTTTCTAAAATCTTGCCAACATATAATACAGTAACTTTTTCATTGTCATTCAATGATTTTTGGCAAAAAATGGCAAAACATTATGAATTAGAAAAATAACTTTTTCTATAGCACAGGTCTGGATTTCTCAACATAATCTCATATTTCCATCTCAGTACTGTCCTGTTATCTGAACATCAAAATACTTTTCATATGTTTTCCCCTTGCTTGTTTCAAAGGCTCAGAAGAAGAAAAGAAAGAGGTTATGCTGAAAATAAAGTTGCAATGAGAAAGAATAACAATTACCACGGAACTGAGGTCACTCTAATGGAGGAATAAAACACAAAAATAAACATTAGAGAAGTGAAGGTTACATGCACCAGAAAATGACAATGTCAGTTTTCTTCTTGAGGCAGCAAAAATGTGAACAAAACAGTGAATTATGAATGAAACACACACACACTACTTATATCAAAGTGAAAAAAATGAAAATGTATAAAATGGGATCTTAAAAAGCATAGCCTCACTATAAATTATTTCAAAAGCTGCGAGGCAGTGCAGAGAGGAAGATAAACAGTATGACCATGGAAACCACTATAGACTATAAGCGAGTCATTTGCTTTCGGATATATTATCTAAATATTAGGGGTAAAAAACACAAAGAGCTCAAACTGGTAAATGTAAACTTACCTCAGCATTGTAGAATTTGGTCTTTACATCTAGAGGCTTGAGAACCTGGTTCAAAATAGAGTTAAAACTGAAGTTTGAGCTGCAGCTTGATTCGACTTCAACAGAATCCATGTCAAATTGAATTTATCACACAAATCGAGACTGCTTCCAATGACCCAGCTTCAGTTCTTCAACTCTGCCGACTGTTTTCAGGATATGTAAAGCAGCACGAGTTCAAATGTCAAACTCTAGTGTAAATTAAAAGTCTCGGCTCTGTGCAAAATGGTTTGCGTAGAACTGACATCCAGTCACAAAGCAGGAAGAAATGAGCTCACCTGAAATTTGAAGAACTTTCTAAAGTACAGCTTCTCTCCAGTCTGAGTGGTGTAACTGACAGCACAAACCAAGCTGGAAGCAGACGATCAGACACGCATTATGATGAGGACAACAGCGTGCTGTATACATCTCTTATTCTTGATGGATTTGATCTATTTATGGTAGCAACAGTGAACATTTGCAACCAATTTGAAGTAATTTGAGTCATTTAAAGCACATCAAACTCAAAAATGTTGGGGTGGGACTTGAATTTACCCATTTAATTGTATTGTTAATTGTATTGTGAAAAATGGGTGTGGCCAAAACTGAGTGGGAATTCAGTATTTTTTTAAGTGTTATCAAATCAATAATCATGATTAAATTGCATCTAAAAAAAGTTGGTGTTTATATAATGTGTGTGAGTGTGTGTGTGTATATATATATATATATATATATATACACATACACACACACACACACACACACACACACACTCACACCTAAAGGATTATTAGGAACACCATACTAATACTATGTTTGACCCCCTTTCAACTTCAAGGCAAGGTGCTGAAAGCATTCTTTAGAAATGTTGGCCCATATTGATAGGATAGCATCTTGCAGTTGATGGAGATTTGTGGGATCCAGGGCATGAAGCTCCCGTTCCACCACAACCCAAAGATGCTCTAGTGGGTTGAGATCTGGTGACTGTGGGGGACATTTTGGTACAGTAAACTCATTCATGTTCAAGAAACCAATTTGAAATTATTCAAGTTTTATGATATGGTGCATTATCCTGCTGGAAGTAGCAATCAGAGGATGGGTAAATGGTGGCCATAAAGGGATGGACATGGTCAGAAACAGTGCTCAGGTAGGCTGTGGCATTTAAACAACGCCCAATTGGCACTAAGGGGCCTAAAGTGTGCAAAGAAAACATCCCTCACACCATTACACCACCACCACCAGCCTGCACAGTGGTAACAAGGCATGATGTGTCTATGTTCTCATTCTGTTTACGCCAAATTCTGACTCTACCATCTGAATGTCTCAACAGAAATCGAGACTCAAACCAGGCAACATTTTTCCAGTCTTCAACTGTACAATTTTGGTGAGCTCTTGCAAATTGTAGCCTCTTTTCCCTATTTGTAGTGGAGATGAGTGGTACCCAGTGGGGTCTTCTGCTGTTGTAGCCCATCCGCCTCAAGGTTGTGTGTGTTGTGGCTTCACAAATGCTTTGCTGCATACCTCGGTTGTAACGAGTGGTTATTTCAGTCTAAGTTGCTCTTCTATCAGCTTGAATCAGTCGGCCCATTCTCTTCTGACCTTTAGCATAGACAAGGCATTTTCGCCCACAGGATTGCCGCATACTGGATGTTTTTCCCTTTTCACACCATTCTTTGTAAACCCTAGAAATGGTTGTGCGTGAAAATCCCAGTAACTGAACAGATCTTGACCAGGACCACACCCCTAAATGCATTGAAGCAAATGCCATGTGATTGGTTGATTAGATAATTGCATTAATGAGAAATTGAACAGGAGTTCCTAATAATCCTTTAGGTGAGTGTATACACACAGTACAGACATGTACATGTATATGTGCGCGTATGTACACACATGTTAACAAAATTAGATTGTGGAGGACTATTCCATTCAATTCATTTTTTGATTGTTTGATATGATTATATTAACGCTACCCAGCAGTAAATGACCAGGAGTGTGTGGAGTCTGTCAGAAGCTACGCACATGTGTGTCCCAATCTCCTTGACCTCGTGATGGATGACATCATCGATGCAGGACTCTGGCTTGAGCTCTGAAACGGCAGAGTTTGAAGCAGAAAGATTTAACCTCTGGGAGCTCGTCTGCAGGTCTGCCTGCGAACAGAGACAACCATGGGATAGTAGCGAGACACCAAAACCGATACAACTACATCATGCTTTGTTCCTTCACGTGAGCCGGTACCTTTACGAGGATGTCTTTGACCACTTGACTGCTGTCGTTGTGCACGCTGATGTAACTGGAGAAGGTCTCGCCTAGGAAAATATTTCTGTAGGGAAATAGTGAGAATGCATTTTTCACATCACTGGAACGGTTTGGGAATCAAATGGGCATGTGGCACTTTCCATTTATAGGACACAGAAAAGAAACGCAGATTCTTGATCTTTCACCTCAGGAGGACAAACAAAATTCAAGATTCATTTTCTATTCTGTTTATAATGTTACAAAAATACATGCCTATATGGATTTTTTTTAAACAAAAATAATTTTCCTAACAAAAAAATAATAATAATCATTTTGCTTAGACATTTCTAAATTTACAGTGATTTAGAATGGGATTATAGATATTTGATGAGTTTAAAACTAGGCTATGAAGAGATGGGTTATTAGGTGAAAATAATAAAGTAGCTGGCGAGTGTGTGTGTGTGTGTGTGTGTGTGTGTGTGTATATATATATATATATATATATATATATATATATATATATATATATATATATATTAGGGCTGTGCAAAAATTAAAAATAAAAGTCTCTGTTTACATAATATATTTGTGTGTGCTGTATATAATTATTTTGTAAATAAATACCTATACATGCATGTATATATTTAAGAATTATTTGCACTTAAATTCTATATATATATAAATACATAATCTATATTAAATAAATATAAATATTTTATATATGAATAACACATTTTCTTAAATATATACATGCATGTGTGTGTATTTATATAAACAAAATAATTATATACAGCACACACAAATATATTATGTAACACAGACTTTTATTTTGGATGCGATTAATCGCAATTAATTTTTGCACAGCCCAAATATATATATATCAACAATGATATATATATATATATATATATACACACACAGATGTGATTTTTGCCTCTAAATCTTTTAAAAAGCAAAGCCATACCAGAGTGTACCGTGTTTGTGGAAAGTGCCATGAACTCATTAATAAATCATACAATTTTAGGTCATTAAATCTATACATTACCCAAAATTCTGAGGTAGCGTGAGCATTTCCCCAAGGATTAGTGTTTCTGCCCCCTTTACGGTAGACGGATCGTCTTTCATGAGTCGTATAAACAAATCACCTGCAGACATGTGATATGCAGAGCTGTAAACCCTCTTGACTGACAGTCTAGACCCCATAGACATCTAAATCAACACAGCTTTTTATTTGTGCCTTATTTATGTATAGTCAAGACTTTTCAGAAGGCCACACATGCTGGTCACAGGCCATGGTTTGCCAACATGCATGCATGGCAAAATATAACAATGATATACGAGTCATCAAATTATGAATAATAATAACCAAACAAAACTATCTGCAAGCCATGATTCGGCTGACTATTTATACAAATTAGAAGCATAACGTGAGGTGGTGTCTGATGAACTCCAATCATTTCCTCTTCAATATTACAATCTCATTCATGCAGTTTTATAGGGGAACATATTTCAGCCACTATTATTTATAGAAGTGCTACTCAGAAGTGTCATCGTGACATGCGTTCCTGGAGCAGGGCCGCTGCCGATCGTGTTTCAGAGCTGGGTACCTGCAGAAGCATTATACCAGGCCTCTCGCAGAGACGGAGCTGCTGATAATAGCTCTCAGAGAAACAGTACTCTGGACTCAGCAGTGGTTTCATGGTTTCATTACAACAACAAATGTTTCTGTGTATTTACTGTGTTTTCCACAGGCTTTAGTGAGACCGTGGTGGTGGACCTTGGTCCCTCTACGGGGCAAATTTTGTACATTTTAAAGTTAAATTCATCAATCTGGTGCACTTTAAGAGTTCAAAATGAAGAGCTGTTCAGTGTTCAAATTGAACCAAGAAAGAAGTTGATGAATTGATGTGCAGCTGAACTTTAAAGGGACTCAAACCTCTTTATAGATATAATTTAGTGTTTTAGACTATATGGCATTCCCGCTGATACACTTAGAATATAATTAAAATACACTTTTGTCCTAATTTCTACAACTGCAAGAGATAAACCCTTGAGCTTTTATTTTGATGGAAACTGCAGTCGAGGTGGGTAGTGGGTACCTCTGCTTTAGACAATTAATAATAATTAATTTATGAATTATGAAATTAATTTCTTTCCCAATGAACCAGTAACTGATTCCACAAAATGTGTGTATTCATCAAAAGTTTCCTGATGATTATTGATGAAATCACGGTTCATCATCACAAGTGTCATTGGACTGTACCTGGAAGATCTCGGTCCTCACACGTCACCGGCATGTTTGTGAAAAGCGTAGGTTTGGTCAGCCGCATCACTGCAGGGAGAAACAAAACATGAAATCGATATTTCAGTATCAAAAAACACATGATAACTCTTGGAGGCTATAGTTGCTTTTATTTAAGGTTGACCAGAGTAACAGACAGTAACAACTTTTGTGTAGACACGAATGTACCATGCTGTTCACCGTGTTGTTTCTTGTGTAATTTAAATGCTCAGTTGATCCAAAGACCAACATAGCCATAAAGTGATATTTACAATATAATAACATATATAGTTAGTTAGATATCTTATTCCACGTACACCCTGAATTCACATCCCCGCCATACAAAATGCCAAAGAACCAAATGATGATCAATTAATATTTCACTTGATTAGCATTGTGAAATTATTTAATGATCACAACTAAGTATATTTAACCTGTATTTATCTAATTGTAACACAGTAATGGAGAATCATTCAGTGGTCTCAAAATTCTCTAATTATTTTCTTAGAATTGCAAGTTTATATCTCACATGATATAATTTTAACACCCAACTGCGACTTTCTATCACACAATTTTGAGGAAAAGAAAGGTATAAATTACGAGATGTAAACTAACTTGCAATTGCAAGAAAAAAAAAAAGAATTGATAGATAAAAAAAATTAAGTTTTAAATGTTTTATTCCATGGTGGAACAAGCTTCCATATCAGTAAATTAGACCCAAAAAATTGGAAGTATTTTTTACTTCATCAGTATGGTATGAAACTTGGGGACTTTTGTGGCACACACAATTAGAAAAGGCTAAATAATCACACTTTTAATCTTAAAAAAAAAAAAAGTAAAACATGAAAATACTGAAAAATGTCTTCTTTTGCAAACCGAAATAAAAAGATAATCAGGTTGACTAATTATTTACTGAGTTTAGTTAAACTTTCCCTGCCAGACATACCAAAAGAACAAACTTGAAAATGACTGTGGGGAATAAATTCTTTTAAGTTATTGTTCTTAATTCGTTTTGTCAGTCTGACAAGTAACGTATAGTAAATATATTATGAGACATATAGGGTTATTTGACATGAAACCCTGAAGAGATCATGTAGAAAACTAATAAAGCATCACTTCGGAGAGCTTTATTATGTCAACTAGACTCAAAAACGTAACTAGAACCAATGAAAGCCAGAAATGTGTGTCTCTGATGGTGCCACAAAACAGCAGATTGCACATGTTTACAACAGCAGCAGAAAACTGCTAGACACAGACACATATTCTTACAGTATGTGACTCTTACACTCGTAAACATGTACCAGGGCTCAAATCTAGTGAGCAGAAGTAGGTTTGAAACTCAACCCATCCTGTGCTCAGCAGAAGTGGTTAGCATGTAGCTAACGCTACCAGGGCGATCGCTTCAGCTACAGATGAATGAATTAATATAAGTAAGCACGCAACATTGTTCAGACATTCAGCTGCTCTTTCGCTACTAGAGTAAGAAAAGGTTAAACCCCGCAATACCTTTTAATGCGAGCAGATGCTCTTGTTTTGCCTGGTTGACATCCATCCTATCTGCTGCACTGGACTGACCTTTCACCTGCATATCAGCTGCCGACGGCGACTGCAGAGGGACAAACCGCGTTTCAGCAACAGCAGAACGCGACCACTGGCGCCTGTAAATACAGCAAATCCACATAGACACGTGTGATAAATGCACAACATGTAATACTGCAGTTCAACACCTCTTTACTGTTACCACGTTACTATACACTTCATATAGGATGTAAAGTGCTGTATCATTAACTAAGTGGCTAATAATAAATCCATGTTTTTTTTGTTGGTTGTCTATCGTTACTCTCACTCCCCCACCGTATATTTTATAGTTCAGCGATACATTGACTGGCATTTAAATTAATAATAATAATAATAATAATAATAATAATAATATCATATTATTAATAATAATAACACTTCAGATATGCACAACTCTACCAGTAGATGACTCTCGTGCTCCAGAGAGCGATTGTGTTTTTGCTGCAGCATCTTTTTCTCTCTCTCCATAATAATAATTTCTCTATGATTTTATAAATGCACATTAATTCAATGTTTGTTTGTTTTTTATTAGACAGGTGCAGGCTGTTAATAATAAATAAAGATATTAATGATGTAACTATGTTAACTATGTAACTTTTGGCTCAGCATGTTGTTCAAAACCTGCACGTTTTTTTTTTTTTTTTTTAATTCCTGTAGAACAAAAAAGAAGATATTTAAAAAAAAAAATTAACTGGACGGTAGCCATTGACTATATCCTGTACTGAAAGTCAATGGCTACCTTAACTGTCTGATTAGCAACATTCTTCAAAATACCTTTTTTTTAGATCAACATAAAAAAGGATATTCATGCAGATTTGGAACAACTTATGGTGAATAAATGATTACACATTGGGGTGCTAGATTTTTGCGTGAACACTGCGGAAGAAGACTGTAGCCGGAGCTACTTCTCACTGTTTATCATAGGACTGTTTATGTCTATGACGAGTCACACAGGTACTGTGCTACTCCGCAAATTAATCAGTGTGAATCTATTCTTCGGTAACACTTTATAATAACTACTACACGCTAATAATCATTAGTTAAGCATGAGTAACCAGTTAATTCATGATTGATAAAGCATACACATTAATAAGCAGTTTATAAATGCAGCTATAAATGCTTTCTTCTTGATTTAAAAGCATGTCTATAATTTGTTTAATAAAATTTTGTATTTTCATCTGTTATTATTGATCAATTTATCATTTCTAAATAAGGAATTGCATTATTTTATAAACCAGTTATTTAAGAGTTTTCAGTGGTTCATAAGATCACTTAGAACGTGTAAGTAAATGATTAATAAACTATTTAAATTATTAAACTATTTATGTACATTATATGGAGCTCATCTAAAGTGAGGACTATTAATCTCTTGTAAAGCATTTATAAAGGAGATTTAAAGGCTGTTAAATACTTCTATGTTCTGTATCACTGTGTTGTGTTTGTTACATTTGACTGTTTAGAAGATTGATGCGCCTTTAAATCTCCTTTATAAATGCTTTACAAGGCATGAATAGTCCTCACTTTAGATCAGCTCACAAACTTAACTGACCACTAAATGCCTTATAACTACCTGTATTTACCACATTTACTTACACTTGCTATTGATCTTATGAATGACCGACAACTCGTAAAGAACTGGTTTGTAAATAATGCTATACTTCATTTATAAATTATCATTGATCATTAACAAAGTATGAGAATACAATTACTAAACGTATTATCGATATGCTCAAGAAAATCAAGAAAAAAAGCATTTAGCTGTATTTATAAACTGCTTATTAATGTCTAGTAATGCTTTAAATGATGAAATAACTGTTTACGCATGCTTAAGAAATGATTAATAGCGTGCAATTATTATAAAGTGTTACCTATTCTTCTGAAAGCCAACTCAAAAAAATCACTTATTCGAGAATCAGACATCCTTTTGCTATTTTACCATTTTACCATATTGAAAAAATATTAAAATATTTTATAACAACTAAAATATAAAAATATTCTATACTATATTTTTAAATAAATGATTGAACGATGTTTTAAACAAATATACCAGTGACTTTTAAGTTGTCTTGTTACGCTCATAAGCTGCGACAGACTGTCGCAAACGGGCTCCCAGTTCTTTACGTTGGAAATCAGATGCCGTAAAGTGATTTGTCTGTACACATGGGTCAGTAGGAAAACGTGTCTCGTCGTTTTGTCAAAGAACAACGAAATTGCCTCTCAATTAGGACGAGAACTGTTCCAGTATGTAAATATATATGTAACATTTAGTAGACTACTTGCCTGTCATTATTTTTAGGTTATTGCATAAGCCTACTTGCCACTGTTTGATTCTTTACAGGGTGTCGGTCAGACACAGATTATCTGTTGTATCGTGATTAAAATACATACATTTCAGTTCTAGAATAAAACACAATTGTAAAACCAGTAATCTGACGATTTAATCAACAGTTTCCAGTCCAGGATGGAGGCTAAACCAAAAAAGAAGTCATTCACACCCAGAGACGGAAAGAAAACATCGTTCAAGCCGAAAGGTACTTCTACATTATTATTAGTGGTATTTGCTATAGTCAAAGCACCATATTTTATTATACCATTTTCTATTATTCTTTGTTTTTATATATTTTTGCAGTGTTGTTGTAAGGAATGCAGCTTATGCTCAGACATGTACGATGCATTAATATCAATGTTTTCCTTCATTAGGTAAAACTGGAGGAAAACCACAAGGCAAACGGCCATTCAAACCTTACAACACAGACAAAGCCAAGAGTTTTAAAAAAACAGGGGCAGATGGAGGACCAAAGACATTCAAAGGAAAACCAACAGGTGGAAAGTTCGCAAAGAAGAGGAAATACCCTGGAGATGGAAGCAAACCGGAGGAAGGTACAAATGGAGAAATGTGTCCTGGATTGACTTACCTGGGAACCGCTGTATTAGTGTGTTGTGAATTTATGTGATTTTTGGTGTAAATGAATCAACTAAATGATGTCTTTCCAAGGCTCTGAAGGGAAAAAACCTAAATGGGATGAGTTCAAACAGAAAAAGAAAGATTTGAAACAGAATCGCCAACAGAACGAGAAAAAGGACAGTTACCAGATTGTGAATCGAGCCAAACAAGTGTGGGAAATTGTAAGACGGTAAGTGCTTATGGTTATTACATGCAAGGATTTTGTTGTCAATGGTTTTTTTTCTTCAGTCATGGGCTTTTAATAAAATAAATAATATAAAAGTAATGACAACCTGTCATAAAACACACACACACACACTCATTTTAAATGTCTACTAAAAATGTCAAATATTATGCATCACAGTAGTGTCTTTTTCAACAGTCATTTCCATCTGATCTCAAACCAGTTCATTCTGTGATGAATCAATGATTGTGTTTATCCTAAAACATGCAATTAATGCAGGGTAAAAATATTCTTCGAAAAATAATATTTATCATCTCAAGCATGCTTTGTTTGCACTGGGAATTTCCTGGAACTCTTGAAAACATGTATGGACAAAATCGATGTAAATGGTTTTGACAGTAAATATTGAAATAGCCTGTGTATAGATTGTCTTTAGTTGTAAAGTATTATATTATGCATATTATTCCAAGAAACCTTTCATTTCAAGAATGTGACCTTCTTAAAAACAAAAGAAGCTAATTTTAATAAATCTCAAAAACCTGGTAAAAAGGCTGAAGAAACACTCTTATCTGTGTGTTTTGTGGAAGTACAGGAAAGACTGTGACAAGCAAAAGAGGGAAAAACTGATGAAAGAACTACAGGATCTTGTGAAGGGAAAAATCAAAACCGTAAGTAAAGACTCTTCTTTGCGCTGAATTACAATATTTTTTTTAAACTGAAACATTCTTTTGTGGTTGTCTTTTTGCTAGATTGCGTTTGCTCATGATTCCACACGAGTGCTTCAGTGTTTTATTCAGTTCGGCAGTGACAACCAGAGGCAAGAGGTCTTTGAGGAACTCAAAGGTCGGTCTTCTCGTCAGTTTAGCGATCTAGATTCGTTTATGTGAAGTGATCGTCTCTCATCACGCTTCTCTACACTGATATCCTTCACTTTCTAGAGCACATTGTGGAGTTGAGTAAATCGAAATATGCCAGAAACATTGTGAAGAAGTTTCTAATGTATGGGTAAGTCGCATCCATTTCTCAAATCTCTTTAATGATTGGGTTCAGAGAAAGTAAATTATAATGCAGTTACTTAAAAAAAAAAACCATCGTAACACTTTACTTGAAGGTGTGTGCATAAGACTGACATGACACCTTCATAATGATGACATGTGTATGAAGGAGGCCTTATGACAGCCAATGTCAAAACCAACTACCTGACAGTTTAATGTGATATCCCATAAAGCGAAGTGATTTCTTAAGTTTGATAATGAATCTGTTATGTCATGCTTATGACATATTTATTACAATTTATGTTGTCTTGGTAATGTAAAGTTTTCATTACCAAGACACTGACAGGTTATGATGTATTGGTTTGTCAAGTTGTCATAACAAACACATCTCAAACAATGTCTTATTTGCATAAAAAATGTCATAATTAAGCGAATGACACTCATGCATAAAACCTTGTGAGTCATGTCATGAATAGGAAGGTGACATGTCAGCCTTATGCACACACCTTCCAAGTAAAGTGTTACCAAAACATTGTATGAATGAATTGTGTATGTTGTATGAATCTATGTTCAGCATGATGTTTTAATGATGCATTCAAACAAGTATGGTTTGATAATGAGCTCTTTCTTGTGTAGGAGTAAGCAGCAGGTGGGGGAAGTGATGCTGGCTTTTAAGGGGAAGGTCAGACAGATGCTCAGGCACTCTGAGGCGTCTTCAGTGGTCGAGTACGCTTACAACGATAAGGCCATCGTCTCCCAGAGACTCATGCTCACTGAGGAACTCTACGGAAACGTATTCCAAGTCTGCAAGGTACGTGTGCTCCCAGCTGCCTGATAAGATGCCTTGAAGCTTAATGTAAACCGAAAGATAAGTGTGTATGTTGTCCATAAAATTGGTGATAACATTTGCTTTTTTTTTTTTTTTTTTTTGCCAGTCCCCAGTTTGTCCTACATTAGAGAAGGTTTTGGAAGCAAATCCAGAGAAGATGGAGAGCATCATGGATGAAATGAAGCAGATCCTCACACCAATGGCACAGAAGTGAGTTATTCTTAAAGCTGACATGTAGGGATGGGAATCTTTAGGCACCTCACGATTCAATTACGATGCTAAAGCGATTATTGATGTGTGTGTGTGACTACTTGATCCTTTTAAATCAAAGTATTTATAATGACCCATAAATACATTTCCTTCTAATATCTTTTGTTAATAAAACAAATGGAAGTGATTTGGCAAGTCAACTGTATTGTTACATTTGCCAGCATATCCCAACATTGCAACGAACCAACAGGAAAAAAAGTGCCTTAGCAGCATACTTGCAGTCAATGAATAGAAACTTCAGCATATTCTGAATCTCTAATATAAAATATTAGACTTCTAACCAACATCCTCGTGTTATGTGAGGATTTGTGTTATGTTTCCTACAGCATATTGATGTGAACACTAAACAATACAGAAAGCAGCTCCCATACAAAAATACAAAATAGGCCACAGTGAAATTAGCATACATTAGCTTTTAACGAAGAGGGTGTCGGTCGGATTTCACGCTCGGCCATCGTGCGTTTCTGTTTATGTCCGTAATTAATGCGTTATGTTCCCTCTACAGGGAGGCCGTCATTAAACATTCATTGGTCCACAAAGTTTTTCTGGACTTCTTTGAGCACGCTCCGGCTAAACAGAGAACGGTGAGTGTTGTGCCCAGTCTGACTGTTGATGTCACCGTGTGCTGCCTGTGCTGATGTCTGTTGCGGGCTGTCCTTTAGGAGATGATCGAGTCCATCAGAGAAGCGGTCGTGTACATGGCACACACTCACGATGGAGCCAGAGTGACCATGCACTGTTTATGGCACGGCACACCTAAGGTTAGCATTTCTGTAGACTCTCCACATTACGCTCTTCATGATCGCTGGTCTTTGCTTTTAGCTTGACATGGTTTTGTCTCTGCTCTTTCTTTCAGGACCGCAAAGTTATAGTAAAAACAATGAAATCATACATTACAAAGTTTGCTATGGTAAGATGCCTTTCTAATCTGTGCAATCTATGAGTGAGTGAATCTCACAGAAAACATTAAAATCCATTTTGGATTTTAATGAAACACTCAAAACACTCCATTGATGATTTTGAACACTGATTTTGATGTTTGTTTTGGATTGTTTTGGGTGATCCATTATAAGATTTCTAGCAGAGGCCGTTCGTTTTGGATTTTTTTATCTGTTGGTATTTGCTAGAATCTATGATACCGTGTATCTTAACAAGAAGTCCAGGACCTCCTGCAATATAAATATGCCTAATGCGCAGTGTATTTAACCAAGGACATGGGGTGCACATCCGAAATATATATATATATATTTTTTACTCATTGTGATGGATGATTAAGGGGATTTGGCCTTTGATTTTCCTCATATTTTCAATCCTGTTCAAGACGCCATAGCTGAATTGGATCATGCCATGTTTCTAGTCACCCTGGTGTGCTTAAAAATAATGTAAATATGTATCTTATATTATGAATTTCTGGGGTGCCAAATTAAGTGTGATGTGCCAATGTGTATTAGAGAAAAAAAAAATTGATTTCCCCTCACTATCACCATTTGTTTTACTTCAATGAAAGGTTAGATTTTTGTGATTTGTTTTTGTTTTAAATCAAATATTACAAGGATTAACCATGCAGATTTATTTTCACACACATTTATATAATAAAATAGTGTGTGTTTTTGGTCTTTTTAAATTTGTGGAATTTATAATTGTGTTTTATTTTATTACATTATTTTATTATTTTATTATATTTATTTTTATTTCTGTTTTCATTTCATTTTTTTTGGACACATTAACAAGCCTCAAATAATTTGTTATTTTAACAATTTGTTATTCCATTAAATGTTTTACGGAAGTAAAAATGTGTTTTTTTTATTTTCAGGGTGAATATGCTCATCTGGTCTTATTGGCTGCATTCGATTGCATTGACGACACCAAGCTGGTTAAACAAATTATTATCTCAGTAAGTGCTCTTTAGTTAAATATAGAGTGCCGAAGTTATCACGTCACTTTGTAGGCCAAAACGCGGAAGTGAGTTAGCATTTTAGCACTCCAGGTTCCCTCGCTCTAAAGTCTATGGGATTTTTAATGGGTTTTTTGCTAAATTGCCTGAAATAAGGTCATTGGTGAACAAAGCCTCTAAATATTGATCTATGACATAAAACACAGTTATAACCTAGTTATATAACCTAGTTATAAGGGTCACAACTCTGTGTTGGACAGATCTTATTTTTTGCGATTTTCCAAAAGTCTATAGGGAAAATGCATAGCTTTTCGATCGAGGGAGCTCATGCGCCGCTAACTTCCGAGTTTTCCGACAGAGACATCACTTCGGCACTCTATTTCTCTATTATTGGCTGTTTTTCTGTTGTTGTTGTTTTTTTCTCTTACATTTGGATGATTTAATATTTCTTACATCATGTCTTCTTTTGCTCTCAGGAAATGGTTAGTTCCTTATCTGACATAATCAGCAATAAATATGGTAAAAAAGTGCTGCTTTACTTCCTGAGCCCAAGAGACCCCGCACACCTCTTACCTGAGATCATTCAGGTGCTTGAGAAAGGTGACGGCAATGCACACAGGTATGGCGTATGAGGAAATGTCCATGCCATTTTCCATTTGAATGTGCATGCCATTTGGATCAACCCTGTCCTATGGACAGTACAGATGGATGAAGAAACGCTCCACTCAAATCTCGCCTGTTGTGTTTGGTTCTCCAGTAAGAAGGATGTAGCGATCAGGAGGAAGGAGCTGCTGGAGGCCGTGTCCCCTCCTCTCCTGGAGCACCTGTGTGAGAACGCTCAGGCTATGGTGATGGATAAAGCCAGCTGTGTGGTTGTGAGTGACATCCTGGGGGCCGCCATTGGAGATCTCAGGCCGGCCATGGAGGCGGTGGCGGCTCTGGCGGCCGGGCCGCTCGTACCAGGTGGAGAGGATGGCCAGGTAACTCATCTAAATGTTTCAGCCTCAGATATTTGCAGTGCTGTCAGTAATAACAGGCAAATGCTCTATTGTTGGCATTGAAGTTTATTGAGATTTCTTTGCAGAAGTATTTTTTAAAATTACTGATTCAAAGTCATGTCTTGAAGAATTGGAATTTTTTAAAAACTGATCACCCAACAATTGTGAAGATTTTAATCAAATTGTTATTTCTCGAATGAAATAATTTTGTTATTATTTTCTGCTGGGCCATTCGGAAATCTCTGATAATGAGCAAGCAGACTGTGCTGTTAAAGAAGCATTATCTACAGAACCAGTTAAATGCTCTATACCTTTCACAGATCTGAGACCAACATTAAATACAACAAAAAATAATGGCAATTTTTTTGGATCAGTGCTTGAACAACATAGCCTGGTCCTACCAGACTCTTGTACACAGTTCATTTGTACAGAGTCTGGCCACTCCCCATTGACAAGCGTTAACTTCCTTGAAGGCGGGTACTCTGTTGAAGTCTAAAACTATTAAATCTGCCATAACCAATCACTAATGTAAGTGATGTATGACGACTCAAACTAGCGCATCGTTGTCGGCCACTCCCTCTGTTCGCTGATTGGACCGGTAAAAAATTGATCGGAGGAAACCCAAGAATATAAAGCAAACCAAGACCTAGTACTGAAGGAAAATGAAAATTGAGCGAAGGTATGTAGTTAAAAAAAAAAATATATATATATATATATATTCTCGATTTAAATAATCAAGGGATCAAGTCAATTACATAAGATGCCGGATAGGATCCTCAAGACTCGCATATAATGTTTTACTATCAGGAGCAAAAATAACAAAAGAACCACATATCCTCGGAGCACATAACATAAGATCATCATATTATAAGAATATCCTGTAAGTTTCAGAACTGAAAACGTCCTTGTTAGTCCAATAAAAGCTTTTATTGACACCAGGCTCAGCAAACGACTCGTTTTTCAAAGTGGGGAACTATGACGTCAAAGAGGATAAAACACTACCCCCGCAAAAGAAGATCAACGCCTACATCAACAGTAGGTTTAGCATAGATGACAAACTTGATCAAGCTACCGAGCAAAAAATATGCACTGACAAGTGAAACTCATTATAATATGCAAAACTGTTATCCACTCACAGCAGTGGGCGTTTACTTCCAAGTCTTCAATGCGAGACGCCCATAAAAAACAAGTGTTTTCTAGCTAGGCTCAAAACTAGGGTAGAAAATAGCCTATTACTTCATTAATTCATTTTAATGTTTTTTAATGTAAAAAACAAGCGAACGACTTAAGTTGACCTCAGACAACAATATAAAAAAATTTAAAAAGCCAGTTCATGACCCCTCTAAGGTTTTAAAAAAAAATCATCTTTAGTTTTATTTGTTAAATAATGGTGCTAATAATTTTAGCAATGGGGTTGACTTATGAATTTGTACATTGTTTGTCTTAAAACATATTTAAAAAAACACACAACATAGACATATAAAAAAACATTAAAAGCTTTAAGGTAATGCTTTATATGTGTGTTTCCTGAAGCTGCATATGGCAGAACACCCCGCTGGTCACCTGGTGTTGAAATGGTTGATCGAGCAAGATGCCAAGATGAAGGAGACAGCGAGAGAGGGCAAGTACAAACTGTCAAACCCTGACACACACACTTTGAGATAAAAAGCTTGCTGGGAATTTTCATGATACTTTAGGGTTTCCTTTTCTATTTTAAAAACTCACTTTGGCCTGTGTAAGCCTACTAATAAAAATAAAGTGAGCAGTTTTACATGAAAACACAAGTTTTACTGTCCTCTCCTGCCTTATTTTGGTCCACAGAGCGTTTTTCCAGGATTCTTCTGGAGAAGGTGGAGTTGGAGGACCTCAAGACATGGGCCTCGGTCAACCGTGGTGCCATTGTTCTTTGCAGGTTAGTTTTTTTGGCTGGCACAACTGAACAAATGCACTCCTTTTTGTGTACTCTCTTTCGAATTGGTGGACGTAAAGAATAGCGCAGCAGCCCTTGTTGTTCGAGCGTTAAAGGCACACTATGCACTCTCTGGTTTTTTTGTAAAACAGTGACCTCTAGAGCCGCTGTGGTGTACTTGCACTGTCGTAAATAACCGTTATTCCCCTGTTACTGCATATACTGTCAAGTGCTAGACTGCTTTTTAATAATAAAGTTGCCTATCGCGTTTGCTGGCTTATAGCGTTTTTACATGATTTCTGCAAAATCAGAAGTAAATAGCCTATAGTGTATAGGCTACTGTATAATTTCATTCATGTTTTTTGATTGTAATGTAGCCTAAACATTACAAAATGTCAGATGACATCAATCAAGTTAAATGTACGTCGCATTATTTCATAACATTGGACGTTATGATTTAGACATGATTACAATTTATCATAATAGCAAATTGTGTCCAATTATTTACAACCTCTAGGCTTATACATGTCCTAATAATTATGTGAGATATTGACTATGTCCTCATGGTAATCGCAAGAATCAACATCAACAGCGTCAAGATTTGATTGATTCATAATCAACACAATTTGAAGTTACAGTCGGGAAGTGTACTGTTAGTCAGATAAACTTGATATAACAGTAACTTACACACGTCATAAGAAATCCGAACCAGACACAGGACTAAAGATACGTGATAAATACACATCACAACACCTGAGTTCAGCTGGCAAGCTAGCTCTTGTGGCAACCTCGGCAATAAAACATAACGAAAAAAACAACAAGACTAAGAGAAACGACTGTTTTTAGGAAGTCTGCTTAAAGCTCTGGTAATCGAAAGCTATTATAGACATATGTGAGAATTATTGAACTGGTCTAATTATCAACAACGGATGAATGAACAGCACCGTAAAAAATTACATACCACAAGCCAGTGCAGCAACATACAATATAGAAACAAGTATACAAATACAAACAAGTTTATAAATAAGAGATTTACTTACAAGTCCATCAACAAGATCGCCAGGTCAGCATCGCAGTTACAATCCAGTGCAGCTTTTAAGCTCGCGCCAACGAGTGAAAGCCCGACCGAGTGGACTCTTGTCCGGTTTCTAGCACGGTCCGATTCTCTTTCCCTTTTTCGAAAGTAGCTTCATACAGTACGATGTTGTTGATGCGTGTGACGTCGTTGCCGTAAACCATTTCGTGATTCTCACGCGCTGTGTCAGGGGCGCCACTCTCAAACTTGCATGGCTGGTTTTTCCGGCGGCGTCCCCCCTAAGCTTTCCTACCAGGATGATTCGCCCAACTATGACTTTGTTAACCACCAAAACGACTTTGAAGCTGTTATATTAAGGTACAGATCTTGCATAGAGTGCCTTTAAATACGCTGAATATACTCCCAGAAGAACATGTCTGTATTCATTCATGTTTAAAGCCTCAAAGTGCTTATCTTATGACATCACAAGCTCACTATCGCAGCAAATTTGCTGCTTTTCCATCATACTGTCGATTATTAGCTGGAGGAATTGCCCACAGTGAGCTTTGGGTTAAGCACATCTTCCACAGTCCTGCTTCATTATGCCATGCTGTTGTCTGTATGCTAATAAAGAGCTAAACTGTGGCTCCCAGCTGCAAACCCTTGAGTTACACCCCGCAAAGGATTATGGGTTTTTTCCACTCCCCGTCTCAGCCTCAGTCTTTGTGCATGACCTCTTATAATCTCCCTAAGACTTTAAGCAGCGAGAGATTTGTTTCTTTATATTCTCAGCCTAGACTGTTTGTTTATTCTGATGTCACCTCTTTTTTCCACCAATCAAATGTCACAAATGTGAAGCCCACCCTGCATACAGAGAAGCACTTAATCTATGAATGGATCTTTGCATTGATTCAAGTTTCCGCTGCTTTATTTGGTTTCGTTTGTTTCTACAGCCTTCTTCAGAGCGCAGATGAAAGTGTTGCTGAAGAAGTGAAAGCTATGCTGAAATCCATCCTTCCTAAACTACAGAAGATCCAGAACTGTAAAGGAGTTGAGGTTCTGCTGGAAAAACTGGCGTAAAGGAGGTTGATGTCCCAATTTCCCAAATCAATGTTATTTAGTTTGTTCTTTCTTCTGGATTTTTAATTGTGAATTTATATGCAGATGTATGTAAATACAAAATACACAAGAATACCCGGACCTGTTTTTGAGTTATTTATTTATGTCTAATCTTGTGAAACAAATTAAGGACACGTTCAAGTCATATTTTGTGTGCTCCCATATATAAAAAATATGTTTATACATCATAATTATATTTATTGTAGTAAACTGAAAATATGCTGTTTTAAAAATATTTTGTCAAGACAAGGGGATTATTTCACCTTCCAATGTCATGAGGAAATGTTTATTGGCATGAAAATCACAATGGTCATATAAATTTGCTTTTATTTTGTGCCAAGAAAAATTCCTTCTTTTAAATTTTTGGGGTGAAATATGACTCTTGAAATATGAAATTTGATATATATATATATAAAAACATCTGTATGAATATATATATATATATATATATATATATAGCTTTGAGGATGGAGACACGCAGGCTTGAAAATTAATTTTGTTTCCCAGCTCTACCATCTGTCCTTGGGACTTCAATGATCCCCAAGGATTAATCTTTCAAGGATTATCAATGCTTGCATGAGCATACTTTTCAGATTTAATTACATTCTAGTTGTCGGCATTCTTATAGATGTCACAATGGCCACCCTTTAGGGATAGTTCACTTTGAAATTATTTTTTGATATGTTTTAGCTTACCTCAAGGGCATCCAAGATGTAGGTGTCTTTGTTTCCACAGCATTTTCAATTTTGACATTTTTTTTGTCAAACCGTTGTTGTCTGTCAGTCCTATAATGCAGTTTTAGGGGGGTCCACCTTAAAGAGCATGCACAGAGAATTCAAAATTAAACATAATTTAATAACTCGTGAATGTAAGTACACACTGATGGCCTAAAACACGAAACGAGCGGTTTGTGTGAGAAAATGAATAGTATTTATACAGTTTTTACCTCTTGTTAACAGCCGTCGAACTGAACTGAACCATCTCCAGACGTTACGCCGGAAGTGACTTCGCGCGGCTACGTCACGCATCGTTTACACCGAGATTTCGGAAGTTTTACCTGTCACTAAACATATTTAGATATATCGAAATCGGCTTCCATTGTGATTTTCCGTATATCTAAATATGTTTAGTGAAAGGTAAAACTTCCGAAATCTCCGTGTAAACAATGCGTGACGTAGCCGCGCGAGGTCACTTCCGGCGTAACGTCTGGACTCTGGAGACGGTTCAGTTGGACATCTGATTCAGATCAGTTCGACGGCTGTTAACAAGAGGTAAAAACTATATAAATACTGTTCGTTTTCTCACACAAACCGCTCGTTTCATGTCTTAGGCCATCAGTGTGTACTTAACTTTACGAGTCATTAAATCATATTTAATTTTGACTTCTCTGTGCATGGTCTTTAAGGTAGACCCCCTAAAACCGCATTATAGGAGTGACAAACAACAACGGTGTGACCAAAAAATTTCAAAATTGAAAATACTGTGGAAACAAAGACACCTACATCTTGGATGCCCTTGAGGTAAGCTAAAACATATCAATATTTCAAAGTGAACTATCCCTTTAAGTCAACAAGTTTTTTGTAAGTCACATACAGTGCCAAGCTGTTGTAATGAGGATGTCAGCTCTGACTTCATTTTAACAGGTTAACCTATTTAAGTTGGCTTTGAGTCATAAAATAGCCCTGCCAATATGGCAGTTAACCTTATAAGAGATCTTTTTCCAATCTGCCCAGCTTAGAGTGCTTCCAGAGGAAACCAGTTGATATAAATCATAAATCGGCTTTTCTTGATAGACACTAAATGCCTATGCAAGATTGTAAAAAGGACTGATGGTGAGCTTGTGCTTGGCCAGATGTTAAAACCTTCAACTGATTATTTGAAGCAGTGTTTGTCTACACTGGATTATTTGTCTTAACATTGCCTTTAGCCCATAAAAAAATACATTTTTATGACTTTTTTTTTGTACAATTACTTATGGCACAGTAAAAATGTTTTTAACAGTTGATATCTGACAAATAAATTGGTTTTCCAAGAAGAGGTTTTATTAAACTCTGTTATAACCTGCAAGAGCTCTCTAAATGCAGTGATTAAGCTAGTACAAAAGTTGTTCAATATAAATGTATCCCAGCAGCACAAACAACATGGTTTCTATACAGTTAGTAAGTTGTTTGAAGACAGTTACTTCGATGTTCTGGTTGTTTTTATTTTGTTATTGTCCATGAGTTAAAAATCCATCCATGGAAAAAAAGAAAAAAGAGTAGGTCAGTGCATCACACCCTAAAAACAATCTGCGAACGACTTTGCAGCCCTTTTCACAAACCTCACTTTCCCACGATTCTTTATAGTGGAGGTGTATTCATAGGCTTTCAGCTTTGCATAGTAGTCTGAGAATTTATTAAACAGGATGGAGATTGGCATGCCGTTGAGAATTATTCCAAACGAGATACACGCAAATGCAAAAATCCTGCCTAAAGCGGTCTCTGGAAACATGTCGCCATAGCCCACAGTGGAGATGCTCACCTGTGGTATAAATGGACAAGGAATACTTCAGTGTGCAGTAAAATGACAAATGATCTTTTTAGATTAAAAATAAAATCAGTCACAAATTCTCAAAATGCCAGAAATGTCATTAGAGTTAAGAAGAGCAATTGTAAAGTATGCAAAGTGAGGAAGCAACATTGATGTCAGGCAAATTTGTTCCACTAGGGCAACACAATTGAGATGAAGCATTTAAAGGAGTAGTTCACTTTTAAAAAACTTTTGCTGATAATTTACTCACCCCCATGTCACCCAAGACGTTCATGTCTTTCTTTCTAAAGTCGAAAAAAAAATTAAGGTTTTTGATAAAAAAACATTTTTCTCCATATAATACACTTTATTTGGAACCAAACGGTTCAAGGTCCAAAAGACAGTTTCAGTCCTAACTGCAAACTGTTCAAAGGGCTTTAAACGATTTCAGACGATGAATAAGGGTCTTATCAAGTGAAATAATCGCGCATTTAAAAAAAATAAAAAAAAATAAAGTTTAGGGTTTATAAGCTCAAATGCTCGCCTTGCTCTGTTCTGTGATGCTCTGTTCGTGACTCTCCTATTCGCACTCGTTCATCAAATTGAATGAATCTTTTCCAGAGTCAACTCGTTCATTTCCTTTGTTGAATGAACCAAATGACGCGAAAAAAGATTCGTTCGTTTTGATAAACGAGTTCGAACAGGAGAGTCACGAACGCGCATCACAGAACAGAGCAAGGTGACCATTTGAGCTAATAAATCTTAAACTTTGCAATTTTTTTTTAATAAGCGGTCATTTTACTTGATAAGAACCATATTCATTGTCTGGAATCGTTTAAACAGTTTGCAGTTTGTACTGAAACTGTCTTTTGGACCTTGAACCGTTTGGTTCCCATTGAAGTCCATTATATGGAGAAAAATCCTGGAACGTTTTCTTCAAAAAACTTAATTTCTTTTCGACTGAAGAAAGAATGACATGGGGGTGAGTAAATTATCAGCAAAAGTTTTCTTTAAAAGTGAACCACCCCTTTATAGCATTATAGCAGAAAGACACCAGTAAGTTTTGCTCTGTCAGTATTATACACAAAAAAGTACTATGATATTACCATGTTTTTTTGGACGTGTACCATGTATATACCATCCTAATGTTCGAAGTATGTTGGTGCACTATGTGCATCCCATTGTATATGGATAATGTCAGGACCATGATATATCAAAGTATCTTTGCATTATCACCTAACCCCATCCCTTTACCATGGTACAACCACAGTACTTTTTCTACCTGGCATAAACCAGAAAAAAACATGTACTTACAGCTGCCCACCACCATGCATGTGGAATACTGGTGAAGTTTGTGTGATGCACATCATGCTCTACGGTATAAACCATGGCAGAGAAGGTGAAAATTCCCATCGCAATGAAGAGGAAAAGACAGCCCACTTGTTGGTAACATTGCCGGAGCGTGAACCCGAAGGCTCGAAGTCCAGTAGAGTGACGCGCCAGTTTTAGGATTCGAAATATTCTCATGAGTCGCATGATGCGGAGAACTTGCCCCACTTTACCAACCCGTCCTACAGTCTCAATATCGCTACCATGTCTCGCATAGTCACCATCCTCGAAACTCTCTAGGACCATCTGAATATATAATGGAAGAATTGCAATCAGATCCACAGCATTCAGCACGCTCTTTGTAAAGTGTGTGAGGTCCGGTGTGGACACAAGCCGGAGAATATATTCCATGGTAAAAAATGCAATGCAGAGCATCTCAACATACTCACAGTAGGTCTTCCCACTCAGGTGGCCGGTGCTCATCTTCTGCATTTCCTCTACCGTATTGAGCGTCATAGCCACAAGTGATACCAGCACAAAGAAACTGGATGCTAATGCCATGAGCTTGGCTGTGACCGATGAGAAGGGCTTCTCCATTAAGTTCCAAATGAGGAAACGAGTATGACCGAAAGCCATATCCTGGAACAGGTCCTCGTGTTCCTCAGTTTCCACCTCTGCCTCAAGTTCTCGTTGCACCTTCAGCTGTTCGTTGAGTTCATCTTGCCGTTCCTCAAATGAAATGCGGCAGCAGCGATGGGTGTTCTTGATACGAACGCCCCAGTAGTTGATCTCCTCCAAGAAATTGCGTGGGCACAATTCATCCTTAATCCAGAGAACTCCAGTCCTATAGAAGTTGAAAATGCTGTGGAAGACGTCTGGATCCCTGTCAAAGAAAAACTCCTTGTTTTGGACAGTATAATCATCACAGAGGTCGAGTTTCCTGTTGTGGTCCGTATACGTTGCAAGGCGGCCGATCCTTGTTTTGGGATATTTTGCTGCTACCCTGTAAGAGATCTGGTAGACCTTGCCCCCTACGTTGATGTTGAGCATGTAGTTCTTCTGAGTGGACAGTTTACTAGGGGTGGACAGCAGTCTTTCCTCTTCATCGTCTTCATACTCTGCATAGATGTCATAAATATCCCTACTTAATTCCTGCATCGAATTCCATGGTTTCACCCAGTTTTGCTTTCCGAAAGGAAGCGTGGAGTCCTCTGGATCCTTGGGAGCAGGGGTTGTGACCCCAAGTTTATAGTTGGGGAAAAGGCTTTGCCTCCTGCCTTTAAGCTTGATCATGGTGCCAGCGTCCTCTCAGCTTGGCAGATGCAGAGGTTACTGGAGGTGTAGAGGCATTAGATGGCTCTAATACCTCTGTGCTGCTTCCCGCAGTTGCTCAGGGGTCTGACTCAGACTAATGTTGCTGACAGAGAGGATATGAGTGCTTAAAGGTTTAAATACTATGATCCTCTTCCAGACTTTCTATACCAACCGTGATGTCTTTGGTTTGCCGTACATTCACAGATCTCCAACCGAATGTGAGGATATTGCACTGCGTTGCTTATAAACTACACCAATAGAGGTTATCTTTTGACATACCCTGCACCAGGCAGAGCTCTGGAATATGGATGAGGATCATTTTGCAAGGGATGGACCAAGTATCAGAACATATTTTAACCATCTCCTCCTTTGGAATCATTGAAGTGTTCACATCTGACTGAAACTTCCATAAATTCCCAAATCTTAAAGTAACTACAAAATCAAAATGACAATATTCAAATAAATAAATAAGAATAGTCTGTTTAATATAAATAATTGATCTGTGCACGTCATTTTTTAATTCCTGTGTCCTCATAATAATAACAATTACGATAATACGTTTCATTTATATAGCGCCTTTCCAGGGCTCAAGGACGCTTTTAAAATGAACAAGCAACAATAATGGCAATGGACAATGGCAACAAATGAAACAACAGTAGTTGTTTCCCGCCCTGGTAATCTTTGATCAAAATAACCTCTAGCAGAGACATCTCTTTTCTTCTCTGATGACGTGTTTACCGGCATAATGGCGGGGCAACATGTCACTCACACGAGATTGCAGCAATCGCAGACACCAATCCAATGATCCAATCAATTCCAGATGATCAAAATCCAACAGCTTGCTTGTCCGAGACACTGTTCACTCTGAACTACAGTTAATGTGATCTCACCAAGTACAACATGGTCGTTCCAATCAACCAATCAGATTTGAGGGACAAGTTTACAGTTTGTGTCAAGTTTAGGCTTACAACCAACCAGGGTCATGTGCTTCTGCATCCACCAATCATATCTGTTTTTTAGGGATAACTTATGGGTAAGGTTACCCAGATAGTAAACTGACATTGAATCAACGTGGAAACGTCAGACGAGTCATTCTTCAAAACTAACGGAAAAACAACTTGAAATCAACGTTGTTTCAACGTTAGGAAAGCAAACCAATTACCAATTTTCATTTAGCTTTGAAGAATGCCGCGTCTGACGTTGATTCAACGTTAATTCGATGAGCAAAACAATGCCAGATCAACGTTGTTTCGATGCCATGAGAGACGTCGTTTCCACGTTGATTCAATGTCAGTTTGCTGTCTGGGTAGGTACTTTACCTACTTTAGGGGGAGGGATAGGACATTAATGTTGTTCCAGGATCAACAAAATATGTTGCCCCAGGAACTTGTCTTACTTGGGAAAATCCTGGTGAACTGAATCCAGAACTGCTATGAACCTGATTTCACCAAGTGCATCAACATCTTTGTTCATCCTGGAACAACATTCCAATCAACCAGTCAGATTTGATCAACCCTTCATTTCTCTAATTTTAGGGATAATGTATGGGTCGGGTTGGAACTGTGTGTTCGGACAGGAATGTTCCAGGATCAACAAAATATGTTGGCAAAGTCACGGTGACCCAGAAATATGACACAATTGAAGACTATCGCAACTTCCATTTCATACAGTCTTTAACGTCATCAAGCCTTCCCGAGAAGTTCCTACTGAAGAGTTCAAGTGGTGTAGCAACAAAAGTGGTTTTGGTCGGTATAATATGACGTTTTCTTCTCTCTCATTTCCCACCAAAAGACAGGAAACTAATTTTAGTGCTGGTGTGACAAAATAAAAGCAAATATACACTTTAAATCAAGCACACACTATTATTTCTTTTTACAATTACTGTTTGTCACACTGTATAAAATGATCCCAATGAGATCTTGGGTAAAAGTGCAACATCAACGTCTTTTGACTCCACAACACAACCCGGTCCCAACAACCCGGACACTTTTGGAGACTTCTATGGAGCTAAATGTTGATCACAAAGGCAGTTAATTACTGTAGTGAAAATAAAATTAAGCATTTAAAGACTACAGAGTGCCTTAGATGAGAAATCTTTTACAAACGTGAAGTAGCTCTTAGACAGCAAAATTGCAATGTGAACCCAGCTGTAATTGAGGTTATATCCACACATTTCATTATGCTTGTGCTGCCACTGCAAATATAAAGTTATAAATATCAGTTTACATCATGTTCCTTTAATTGAAACCACCATAAAAAATAAGGACTTTAAGTAGAAAGTAGTAATTATCACAATGATGGTAAAAGTGCATAAATGCTATCATTCTGCATTATTACATAACATTATGTGCAGGCGACCAGAATTTGAGTCTGGATCAGATTCTGGCCTGTCTAATCTAATCTAGTCTCAAACAATACAAATTCTACTCAATTTTCACATTCAATCGCATGGTTCATTTTCATTTTGACCAATAAAGAAACTTACTATAAACTTTTTTTAAATTTTATTTTACATTTGCAAAGGTTTCCTTTTCACAATACAGAGCATTTTGTTCCCCTGTACACTGCTATAAAAGGTCACAGGAACAGCACACAAACATACAAAATAGTTTAACAAACTTCATTTTTTTAAATACATTTTCCTCTACCCCAGTACAGTGCCCAACCATAGCAAAATTGTCTCAGTCAAATGTATACAATCTTATTTACAGTGGAACATTTGATCAAAGTGCTTGAAGAATCCTGATGATGTTTTCCAGAGAGGGATATATACAATGTTTTACAAATGTTGTAACAGCACTTTTCCCTATAAGCTTTTTTAACCCAGAAAGACACAAGAAGCTTCATAATAATGTGTCTCTGGGAAATAATGTTCATTTGGAAAAAGGAAAGAAAGAAACTTACATCTTAAAGACATTGCCATCTAAAATATGCATTTTCATTTAAATATTTCAGGCATCCACACACACTACTGACCATCTATTCTTGATTCTGGCTCTCCAGCTATGCCTTCATCCTTGAAAGTAGGAAAGTAAGGCTGTTGAATCATATTGCGCCCGTTTATGGTGTGAGTGAAGGTAAAAACTCAAACCCTTGGAATTCCTTGATGCTTTGAACACACAAGCGTGAGCAGGATGCAAATACTTTCTGGTACCGCAAATCACATCCTCCCATTGGGTGAAAAAAAAAACTTGGAAATGCACTTCAGAAGGCAGGTGGTTGTGAAACCGTTGAAACGGCAGCAGTTGCCATTGGTGCCAAGTGGCTAGTAAATAAACTGGACCATTGTAGGGGTTTTGGGTTATGACAAGTCATCTTCTGTGTTTACCACTGAAATCTGCAGGAAATGGACAAGAAAATTAGGGGGCTGAAGTTCTTGATGCATTATAGCTTGTTAGGAAGACATGAAGCTTTTAGAAAAATTAAACCTATTTCTGGCATAAAATGTCCAACATGACATGACTTTTGCGTAAACATACACGCCACTTTCGAGTCAAGTGGCGTGTTATCTCTACGCATTTTGAGCTATCCGCGTGTATGCGTGTATGGCTACACCATTAACGTCCGCGTCATTCCGCGTGTCTGTACGCACCGTCAAATGTACGAGTGAAACGAAGCAAAATGTACATCTACATCTGGGGAGCCATCTTTTTTTTCAGTCATAAATGCCATTAACCCCAGTGACAGGTTAAGTTTAGGGATGGGGTTGAGGTAAGTCATATATTTATATATACAGTAATAACGTTAAGTCAACGGCGTTCATAAACACGCTGAAAAGCGATTATGCGTGTTGGTAGCACGCCAAAAATGGAAATACGAATTGGCGTGTCATACACACGCTACTTCATGAGATCAGTCTGAAATGTAAAAGGAATCATATTCCACAAACACATAACCACAGGTCCTGTTTACACCTGGCATTAACGTGTGTTTTGGTTGATCGGATAACAAGTGGACGACGCTAAATACAGGTGTAAATAGGGTCTAAAAATTTTTGAGCTTCACCAATTTTGAACACTTCCAGAGGTAGTCGTAAATGCATCAGACCGGATTGCTCTCAGTGTAAACACTCATGTGGTCGAATGCTTTTGAAGAGCCACAAAAGACCGTTTTCCCTCCGCTTACTGAATTGATGTGTAAACATCATGGGAAGCGGCTAGCAAGAAGGAATTTAAACTTTGTCGGCTGGAGACCCAAGTTTGGTTTGAAGATGAAAAACATACCAAGCATACTATGTTCTCACACCATTCTTGATTTCTAACAAACACACACACAGCATTCGGCTGGTTCTGTTAAGAGCAGAAACTAAAGCTGCTGCTCTCCGTAACTTTTTCCATTGTCTCCGGTCGCGTTCATGTGTAAATTGCACAAGCTTTTTTCTTCCATTAGATCAAAAGATCTGAAAAAGCCCATACATTTACTCCACAGAAATTAGGACAGAAGTGATTGAAAGTGGACAAAAGGATATGTCTCCTTTTGATCAACCAAAACGTATCTTAAAGGGTTAGTTCACCCCACCCAAAAATGAACATTGTCACTAATGACTCATGACGCTCATGTCGTCCCAAGCCCATAAAACCAGTTTAAGATTTTAGATTTAGTCTGAGAGTTTTCTGTCCCTCCATTGAAAATGTAAGTGTGTAAAATGTATTTGATGCTTCAAAACTTTTTTTTTTAACAAACCCACTGATGTCACATGGACTACTTTGATGATGTCTTTATTTCCTTTCTGGACAACGACAGTATACCATACATTTTCAATGGAGGGACAGAAAACTCTTGGACAAAATCTAAAATATCTTAACCAGTGTTTCTTACGGGCTTGGGATGACATGAGGGTGAGTCATTAAATGACATCTTTCATTTTTGGGTGAACTAACCCTTTAATACCATGTGTAAAAAGGGAAACAACTAATCTCCACTGTTTCCATTTTTGGTATTATGGCATAGCAGAGAAACGTGTGCTTCTAACAATGAGGCAGATGACAAATCTATGGTTTCATTAATGTCAAACCGCAAATAATGATTATGCATTACTCACAGCAGGATATGTGTGGCCTACAGAAGCACTGTGTCTCGTGATATCGATATTGAGGTCTTCCTCTGTGGTCTTGAGATATACTGGATTATCGAAGTTCATGCTCTTCTTATTTTTGATCTGCCAGTTGCGCCACATTAAGTAACCACCCGCAGCAGCCATGGCCAATAACACTGTAGGCAAAGAACAATGAATTTAATACCTAACAATTCATCTGTAAGAACAGTGAAAATGTGCTAGCCAATGTGTAACATTAAGAGAAGAAATGTGTTAAAAATCCAAAACTATCCAGACAAAATGTATTTCTTCCTGTTTGACATATGCTCAAACTTTGTTATTTCAATATTAACCGGTTCATAGACTTTTACAAGCTAAATGGCTGTAGTTACGCCATAGCTATGAAATATGATTTGCTACTTGCTAGTTGATTGAAGGTGGTTTTGTTGGGAATGACAAATTCATTCTACAGAGCATTTGACTGGTTAATAACCAGCATATTGCAAAACTTTTGGCCCATTTTCTCTGGAAGAGGAAGTATGGATTTCAAAAGAATTAGTCTGCTAAAGATTAGTCAACTTTTAGGAGTACAATTGACACATACAGTAGATGACTTCAAAGCTAACATACATGGAATAAAAGCCTCAATTTGAATTCACCAACAAACACAGATGTATAAAATCATAAAAACTGCATACAGCATATCATTACAGGATCAGAAACAATGTACTTACACACAGGTAGAATAGCCCAGGCAGCAGCGGATCCTTTGGCTGATGAATTTACTTCATGTATGGAGGTGCTTATGTTTCCTTCTGAAAAAAAAAAAAAAAAAAAAAAAAAAAGGTCAAATCTAAAGACTATGAAACAAACTATATTAAGAGTCCGCAAAGCAACATAATAATGGAAATGGCATAAATTAAGTTTGGATTTGAGGGCAAATAAACAAGCTGCAACAAAATGATGAATGAGAGGCGGCGGTGGGGGGCACGGCGGCGGCGGGGAAGAGGTTATGGACCACCACTATTTCCAGTCCTTCTATTTTTAAAGGCTAGCGTTTTCTATTCTAAATATAGTGTTAAAGACTAGAGCTACAGTTTTCTTTTCAGATTAAGATTCAAGAAGATAGGAGGCAACTAGCCTTACCAGTGTGAACAGGTTCAGAGGCTACCTTTGATATTGCAGATGTATCTATAGTAAAATATAAATATATTAACATGTTACACAAGTATTTTTTTCATCAAAGTGCATGCTTCAAATAATCCAACCACAGTCAATGTTATCCACCTTAGTTTGACAAAGCGCAGCCATTTGTAAATGTCTAGCTCTGGTGTCACCCACTTCCTTGTTATGCTGCTTGATATTGCAAACTGGTATTTCTTATCATATTACTGTAGTCATTTGTAAACACCATTTTACTGTACGTTGTTATTCTTCTAGATATTCATTTATAGCGGCTAATGAATCAAAAGTCGTACATTCACTTTTACATAGCAAAATAAGGTAGATGGGCTAAATGCAAACCAATCTGTAAACTTTTCAGTTTAAAATCAGCAGTCATCACACCTCAATGCAAGCCAATTCTACAGACTACAATTGTCAAGCCAAATATCATTATTGCAGGAAGCAGATCAAAAGCATTGATCTCCATGCATGTGCAGTTCACCTTGTAACTGCTTTACCTTTAGGGTGAGTGGGGTGAGGGGTCAGCCTCCCTCCATCTCGAGGGGCAGTAGGTGCCTCTGTCATAAAAGAGCATTACAGAGCCGTAGCAATAAAACGGCTAATTCTTAGCTTTATGGAAAAACGCAATTGTTTTTAGCACTGCAGGGCCGAAGATGACCACCAAAGAAAGATCATGAATGACAAAAAATATGGATGGTGGTACACATACAAAAATGTAACCGAATGCAAATGCTTGATCAGCAATACACTGACTTGTTACGAAATGAAAGTTACATGCCTGGTCTGCAGCGCAGGCCATCCGAGGAGAGTGTTTGACCTTGCGGACACACACATGTATATTTAGAAGAATGTTTGTTAATTTGTGGAGCTGGCAGACACATGAAGGAACAGCCTCCATTCTCCATCTTCTCGTTACACCAGTTGGTCCCTGTTTTGAGAAGACAACAAAACTTGGTTACTACCAACATCCTCCCAGACTCTTAAAGATCAAATCAGAGTTCAAACACTTCAAAGCTTCTGTTCTTTCCAAACAATGGAGACGTTTGAGAGTCACAGAATCAGCAAAACCTTAAAGAAAACTCTAGATAAATTCAGGACTCACCAGACAGCTGAATTAGCTCATGGTACACAATGATGTCCTGTGGTTCATTGAGATTGCTGGCCAGCACAATTACATCCGATCCTGTGAACTTGTTTGCGCCGTAGATGGCCTCATTCTCACCGTCTGTCCAGAAAACTCTATCCTTTAATGGGAAAAACAGTGAGGATAAGAGAGAAAACAAACTTAGTTTGTTAAATCAAATAAATTCAACAAATGCTTACTGCTATAGCACAATTTGATACTTCTATTGATTGATTTTATGCTGGGTTCAGACTACAAGATTGGCCAAATTTTGGCATGATCCATTTGACGTAGAGTGTCATGGTAATTCATAAAAGACAATGAGCAACGGGACACAAGAATCAATCGTTTTTATCTTGTATAGTGTGTCCTAGTGAACAATAACTATGCTGCATCTGCTGCACTTCATGACGTCACAACAGAAAGACAAGCATGTCTCTTTTTGTCCGATCGTCCACAACAGGTTCCGTCACATCTGTGACTTTACGGATCTTTCAGGATGAAAGCCAGCATTAGTTATAAGTTGTAATTGATTTAGTTGGTGTACCTCAAAAACAGTAAGGGCAAAAGGGTGGGCCAGGTAATCTGGCGACTGCAGAACCTTTCGGCGGTTGTCTCCATTTAAGTCTACGCTACAGAGCATGTGCAGCTTGGAATCCACCCAGTAGAGTCTTCCCTTGATCAAATCTACAAGACAAGAGAGGCATGATCAGGGGAGAATTCATGAGTCGGTCTACTTTGTCAACAATAACCAAGTCAAGAGCCCAACCCCGGTTCAAATGGAGCTCTTCAGAGTTTTACTCCAAACCTAGGTAAGGCCTTGAGAATTACTTGAAATCTAATTCTGGCATGTGAAAGGCAGGCTTGTTGGAGCAGGGCCACATCTAAAGTCTGCAGGACTGTGGCCCTACACTGAGATTTACCATGAGGTGCTAAACTCTCCTACTGGAGGGCCACCGTCCTGTAGTTCCAATCTTCCTGCATCAAAAACCTGTAGTTCTCTAGCAATCCTGAACACCTTGATTGGATGGATTAGTTGCGTTTTATTAAAGTTGAACCTAAACTCTGCAGAACTGTGGTACTCTTGTTTGGCAGAAATTTCCCAAATGTCCAAATTGAAGTCCAAATGCTTCCACAAACCCCTAAACCTTAGATGTCTTCCTTCACTCCTGGAAGTCCACAGTCCTGCTGAGTTTAGTTTGAACTCTGAAACTTCCTAGAGAACTACAGGTGGGCATGTTTGAAACTTCCTAGAGAACCACAGGTGGGCATGTTGGAGCAAACTAAACTCTGCAGGACTCTGGCCCTTTCAAAAGCCAAGTTTGACACTCCTGCCCTAAACTGGCAAATACCACTAGTTTTTGGGAAAGCAGAATGCCCTGGAAGCCAACCTTGCTCTTAGAAAGCTAGAATCCAGCAGAGTTTAGCTCCAGCCCTAATCAAACACACATGAATCAGCTAATCAAGGTGTTCGGGATTCCTAGAAAACAACAGGTCAGTGTGTTGGAGCAGAAGTCTTCTGATAGCCTCCAAGGAGCAGGTTGAATTAAGGCTGCCCCTGCTTTACTGGTTCAACTATTGGTATAGTTGGTTAAAAAAATAATGTAGGAGAAACATCACAAAACGTCACACACCAAGAGTGATTCCATTGGGCCACTGAATGTCTGTATCAACTAGGACCTGTCGGTCAATCCCATTCATACCAGACTTCTCAATCTTAGCTGGCTCGCCCCAGTCTGACCAATACAGGAATCTGTAATTGAAGGAAAAGTATGCAATTATTTGAAATTTATACAAGCTCAAAACCAATGATCACTTTTAAAAGGTTTTAACTGAACAAACTTTTAGAGAGCAGTGGAAATGTTTAGATAATACCCATTCCAATCAATTTACCCTGAAAGAGGATCCACAGCAATAGAGGCTGGTTCTTTTAGCCCACTGTTAAAGAGCACCTTCCTCTTGGTCCCATTGAAGTTGGCAACAGCAATACTCTTACTGCCCAGGTCTGACCAGTAGATGTTTTTGTAAATCCAATCCACTGCAATCCCAACAGGAATCTGAACATTGTCAATCACCTTCGTGTGACTTGCTTCCTGCTTATCCAATACTGTGCTGTGGGGGGAAAGCAACCAAATCACCAGGCAAATATGGGTTCGTAAGCCATCGAAGTACTAAAAGGAACAAACATTTCTAACATTTCTGTATGAATACCTATTCATATAGTAGTTACTATATGACTTTAATGAGGAAGAGGCAACAGAGAGCCAGCGGTTACCTAAAAATTGCCTTCTGCCCCAGGTCAGCCCAGAATATCGTCTGCTGAACGAAGTCAGCATCAAGGGCAACTGTGTTCCGCAGCTGCTCCACAATCTGAGTATACTCACGGCGCTCCAGGCCTAGTTTGCGGATGTCTCTTCGATTGGTGAAAATCAGACAGGGCTCTTTACCTGCAAATGCAAAAAGGTGAGAACCATAAATGCAGTTCAAAGTTATCAGGGTGTCTGCAGTTCAGTAGAAAGTATTAAAATATCTTAAATTCACCTTTCCCAAATTTAAGGTCATAAAACACTTACAAGCCAGGTCTTAAATTACGGCTTTAGAAAGACAGAGAAATTCTGTTCATTGTGCCAATTTAGCCAACTGTCCTCCATTTGCACTCTTAAGTCGGTTGTGCTTCCATACATTCACACACACACACACACACACGCACAGACTATATACCTTTGTTTTGTAATTAAATTAGTATCAAATTCTTTAAAAATGTCATCTTAAAATAAGCAGATACTTCAGTTTGACACTTTCAAACTATTAGTGGTGCATTTACTGTACTCTTATTATTATTAATTCCATTGGGAACCAAGCAATGTGGCTTGTGGGATTGACAGAGGATCTATTGAGAACGTCGACAAATTCAGAAATGCACACCTTTATGGAAATGTCAAACACCTGACAAAGTCAATATATGTGAGGCACAAGTACTGACGTCATGAGCATTTAAAAAAAAAAATCAGATTATGCAGGAGTTTCTTTTAAACTTTATGTATGTCATATTGTTTACATATTGGACGCTTAAAGGGGGCCAATTTTCCACAAGTCGGTATGATTCTTCAGGGTCTTCATGTAAAGTTTGTAACATACTTTGGTTAAAATTCCTCAATGGTTGTGTAAAACACCGTTTTACCTTCTCAAAAACAGCTCCGTTCACAGCGACCCGTTTCTGTGCATGTCTCTTTACATGATAATGAGCAACTACTCACCCCACCCCTCTCTTCTTTGGGCCGTGTCGATACAGGACTGCCTTGCGGACAGTATACAAATGGCTAAGGGTGGAAATATGCTAATACGGGACAGTCCGTCAGCAGTCCTGGGTCAGAGCATGAATAATGTGACATCATATTGCTCAAAAAAACAGATGTACCAATGGAAATAAAACATCTCCAGTTAACAGAAAGAATTCGTTTCATTCGTTTGTTAAATAACAGGCGATCTAGCACTGAAATGCGTTGTCTTCTCTCGGAAACGCGCTTCAATCCGTTGCGGAGATTCTTTCCGTTGAAATCACAATTCAAAATGCACACAAACGTGTCCCAGTTTCTCATGGGTTCTGATCCTCTCTCGTATATTTCTTCCCCCTCATCAAAACATATACAACCACTGATAAACATTATATCAATTCAACCACTGATAAACATTATTGGTTTTGATGAGGAAAAAAAAAAACTATACGAGTGCGAATTAGAACCTCGAACTATACTCGGACATTGTGCTAATTTTTATGTATGTACATCAGGAAGCGAAAGAGAAAAAAAGAATGAATGCGTCATTGTACCCAGCACTTTTGAAAATACCCTTCCGAGTACGTCTCTGTCCCCAGCACATTTCAAACCAAACTGACGCCCATGGTATAAACACACCATAACTCTGGCTTGGGCTGTTTCAAAGCAATCTATTTCATTTTTATACTTTAAAAACCTGAAAAAATGTCTTGGGAAAGACATGTACCACTGTTACAGTACCTGATCAGTCTGTATGTTGGAATTACTGAAAAATAAATTCTACTGCCACCATTGGTGTGCATAACATGTTCAATAACTCAATCTGTCATCAATTATTCCTTTCTTGTTTGAATGTGAAACCCAATGTTTAAAACAAATCACAATTTGTTGAATTCAGCCAAGCTACTGAGGGTGGAACCTCAAATGAAGTACAGAACATGACAAACTCTTACCTACAGCCTTGCACACTCCAGTGGTGGGGTCCATCTGATAGCCATTGTGACACTCACATTTGTAGCCTCCTTTAAGATTTATACAAATTTGACTACATATACCAGGATTGAGGCACTCATTGACATCTGTGGAGAAACAATCATAATCTCAGTTCGTGTTGAGGAGCACAGTCACAAAGATCCATTTTTTTAGGACGTATGATAATCAATACTAAATTGACTTTTTGACTACATTTGAACAGTACATGTGGCTATTCATACCACCGCAGGTCTTGCGATCGATGAGCTGGAGTCCTGGCGTGCAGTCGCACTCGTAGCCAATCGTCAGGTCGCGGCAGATGTGCGAGCAGCCTCCGTTATTGAGCAGGCATTCGTTCATATCTGAAACAAAATGTAGATTACTGCGTTACACATTTGGAATATCAATGCGGCACATCCACAGGAGACTCATGGATGCAACATGTTGACATTTGCAGGGATCAATAATCCAGAGGGGTTCCACATGATGAAGGTCCCCAAGGTGGAACTATGTCCTTGAATCAGGTTTGAAAACATGGAGCATGCTACTTTATATTGAGTCCATGCTGGACAAATGTGCCATAACACTAACAGTATTTTATAGCTTTGATGAATGTTTTGAGCCCATTTCAACTAGTAGTGGATTACAACATAAGCTTGTTCTATATGGAAATAAACATTTAAAATCCGGTTCTCGGTCCACTAACCATGCATTTGTGTACTAGTCGTGAATTGACAAATGCGGAAAAACTAGTCCATGCGTCCATGACATCAAGGCTAGATTATTGTAATGCTCAACTGGGTGGGTGGTTGCCCTGCACGCTTAATAAACAAACTTCAGGTAGTTCAAAACGCAGCAATGAGTTCTTACCAGAACCAGGAAGTATGACCATATTAGCCCGGTTCTCTCAACCCTGCATTGGCTGCCAATTAAACATTGTATAAATGTCTACGCATATATTAGTTTCTCTGTTTGTCCCCAGGGACCCTCTATGGTGGACCTCCGCCTGGAGCCATCCCGACTCAGACACGATAGCCATCGGCACTGATCCTCAACATCTCGTCTCCAAACCGGCGGGATTACTTCGACTTCCAAACAGATGGAAATGGACAAATTCTCTCAATGTTTCGATCCAATTTGTTTTCTAATCACTGTTCCTTCGTTGGCCAGAGGAGAACTGGCCTCCGACTGAGCCTGGGTTCTCCCGAGGTTTTTTCTCCATTCAATCACCTGATGGAGTTTTGGTTCCTTGCCACTGTTGCCTTGGCTTTTGACTTGCTTAGTTGGGGACATTCAACAATATTATTGATTGTGTTGTATTATTTTCATGTTATCACTGTGAAGCTGCTTTGATACAATCTGTATTGTAAAAAGCGCTATATAAATAAATGTGACTTGACTTGTGCATGGTATTTCATAACAGCCCAAAAAAAGAAACTTCCAGAAAGAATTTTCTCTATTTTTTCAAGCATTGTGATAACCAGTGAGAAAAAAAATAATTATGGACCAACAAATGCAATCAACCCTGAAGCAGAAAGCGATACAATAGTTTGAAAGTGATAACTGCCGTGTTGTAACAAACCTGATATTGTCTTAAGTTACAACATCTGAAGTTCTGAAGTTCTTTTTCCAACTTGATTCACACAAAAATGTGCATCAAGTTAAAAATGAATCAAAATAAAATGATATTCCACTTTTAAAAGCTTAGTTCACCCAAAAAGATATTTTGAACAATGTTGGTAACCAAACATTTCAGATGAGCAAATTAACAAATCTCATTTTTTGGTGTTTTAAGCACTGAGATATGGATTATTTTGACAAGATACACATTGTGATCCATTTCAAGGTCTTTTAGCGATGACCGTTTAGGCACTGTTGAACTAAACTGATCCTGCAACAGACACATTAATAGTGGGGCAGAATTCCTATTTGGCATCCCTTTTATCTGTCCCCACGGCCCATACACACCCCAAACATCTGGAACAGTTTAATCATTTAGGTCAAAAAGTACAGCTTGGTACTATTTACTCACGGTAACTTTTAGACTCAACAATGTTGTCTAACAGACTACTGTTGCTGTGTGAACCAATTATACTTCAGGTTCTTCCCCCTTATGAGCTCATGATGCTTCAAGTCTGTATTTAACCAAGTCAGCACACTACACACACAACAGAAACATTTGAGTAAACTGTTCTAAGATCCAAAAATAAATATATAAATATCATATTTTAAATAATTATTATTACATACAATAATTATATAATACAGTTAAGTGACAAATTACACACTTCTAAGAATAAACCAGATTTAATTATTCCCGACACACCCTCAAGATATTTAATTCAAAGCTTTGTGTGCATTAGTGATAGACCTTCTCACATTTTTAGATGCAAATAGAAAACAGTGATGTCAGAAAGCCCAGTGGTCTTTTGTATTGTGAAGAACAGCAAAACACTTATACGTACTGCACTCTTTGATGGGTTCATCACTCCAGTCAGGACAGTCACGGACCTTATTACACACTTTACTCATCTCAATGCACTCTCCACTCCGACACTTGAACTGGTCAGGGCCGCTACACTGAGTTACTGAGCAAACAGACAACGAGAACATCAGTTTCAGTCCTTGAAATAAACCAAGCACAAAAATATAGTATGTAAACCAATCAAAACATGTCAAATAAGAGCAGCAGTTGTCAATTGGTGGGTTGTGACTCAATATAGGACTGCAATTCTGTAAATTGCTAATAATAGTGTTCATGTAAGATAGCAAAATAGGCTTAATTATTATAAACCGATTACGTGGACTAGATTAATCGGTCCGTTGGTAAAATGGCCAATATTAATTGCTGGTGGATAAATTGCCATAAACACTCTGCCATTGTATAAAATTGTCTAATTTCATATTCAATGTCACTGGGCTGTTAATGTTAAGACTAAAAACTTTCTTAGGTTTTTTTAAGGATAGTTGTTCCTTTTCCATGTTTTTCAGTTCGTTGGACTCACAGTTTTTGCAGTTGACTTCATCTGTGCCGTCCGCACAGTCCCTGAGCCCATTACACTGCCGGCTGCCATGGATACAGGCGCCGTCATCACACTTAAACTGGTCGGGCCTGCAGGTACGGGCCGCTGCAAACGACACGGACAAACACAGACCTGTTACCATAAGCTAAAACATGCAGAAAACAAAAAGTCCCGTTTCCATGACAAGAACAGGGACACGCAATAAACTCCAGCCAGACATTCAAAAACAAAACAACCTCGACAAAGAACTCACAGCAGTTTTTCTCGTCGCTGCCATCCTTGCAGTCCGGGTCCCCGTCGCAGCGCCACTTTCTGTGAATGCATTCCCCCGAGCCGCACTGCATCTCGCTGGGCGAACACTTCGCTGGCGGCGTCGGGTGTCGACCGCAGCGCTCCGGCGACTCGTCCGATTGGTCCTGGCAGTCCACGTCGTCGTCGCACAGCCAGCTTCGGGGAATGCAGGTGTTGTTCCCACAGGGGACTTCACTGGGGCCGCAGGAGGCAGGAGTGCAGTTGTGTTCGTCGCTGCCATCGCCACAGTCATCCTCACCATTACAGAGGAAATTACGAGACACACAGCGACCACTGGCACAGGTGAACTCCAGAGGGGCGCAAGTGATGTTCCCTATAACACCACAGAGGAGAATGTGTGTGATGCTGGTGTCGTCAGGTTTCAGGATTACAGAATAGTCTTGTGGACACTATGGCAAATAATTTAATGGAGATCTCTTTTCTAGAAAATACAGCTTTAATAGTGCTAAATGTCCCTCAACGACTGTCAACAAGTCTGTTCACATCAGTGTTGTAATAAATTAAAACTCCTCTGGTTCATTTCTTCTGTTCAGTTCCTAAGGGGTGATCATACTGGAAAGCTGCTTTATAGAGTAGAAAATTAGGTTTTAATTCTATTTGAAAGACACAGTCATGTTTTTTTCTCATGTTTAATACTTTAAAGCTGCTTGATTTATTGCCATCTATTGTATGCTATAAATAAACATGACTCATATCCACATCTCTATCAACTGCTTTTTTCTCTCCACTGTGATTTTTTTATGCTTTTTTGTCATTGAAATGAAAGCTTGCAGCACATATATATTTACATATTCATTTAAACATTGCTGTCAGTGTGTGTTCAGCATCAGGATGTTCCCTGAGTGTATCATTGCTCACATATTCCAAACTTTTTTTATCCCAAAGCGAAGATGAAACATAACTTCACCGTGAGTATGTCGGGGACGTATATAAAAAATAAATTACTAAAAATGTCAACTAAAATTTAAACTGAAAAATATAAAAAGAAGTTCGCTTATATTTAAAAAAATATATAGCCTACTACAATAGTATTTAGAATAAATACAAATAAAACACTGGTCTGTTTTTATTCAGTGAAAGAGCTCTTCCTAAAAGTAGTATTATGGGATGGATAAATAAATGTATATGTTTTTATAATAAAATAAATAAATCATAATCAATCATCATCATATACATACATATATATATATATATATATATATATATAGTATTTGTTTATTTTGTATGATTTATTTTGTATTTATTTTATTATAAAAAATTATATTTATTTATCTATCCCATAATACTACTTTACTATACTACTAATATAATAAATTATAATATAATATAATATAATAAGACACACTTGGTCTTGGAAAAATTATTAGAAATGTTTGCAACTATAGTGAAATCCCCGACTTCTAGATGTTTGTCTTATTACAAATCTGATCAGAGTTTTAAGTCCCCTTGTGGTGAATATCAAGTTTTTAATGTTGCCTATGTGGTGTTTTTAATATGCTTTAAGACAAACCACGTGTAAATTCATAAATCAGCACCATTGCTGAGTATTTTCTCCTTAAAACTAAGACCAAAAGTAAAGCAAACACAGTCTCAAAAACGCAGTTTAAAAATCACTGGTGTTTCTGACGTCACACTACAGTAGCCAACATTTGAAGTTGATCAAAACCTTTCAAAGTTATACATGAATTTTGAACAGTACCCATTTTGATGAAAAAAACTTTTTTGATCCACTTCAAATGTTGACTACTAAACCAATCAGGTAAACGAGTGAATCTCTGAGCAGGTGTGAGTGAGTGGAGGCAATGATAATTTGCATATTCATAGAACCACGTATACCAAATGAGGCAAGGGTATTGAGTTACATTCAAGCAATTTTAAAGGCATGTCGAATTTTTTTGAGGAAAAAACTTTTAAAATGTCATTTTGGTGATCAAAGATAAGTTAAGGCATAAAAATTGTCTACATGGGGACTTTAAAGAAACGTTAAGAAGACTATTACTCTTTTATTCAAGACAAAAGCACAGATGTATGTGATTGGGACTGCATTACAAATCACTCTGTAAAACACAAATGTACCTATCTAAGCCTAATTCAAACAGGTCTTAAAAGAAACAATTAAGGTAATTCCTTAATTCCTCTGCGGTGAGTTTACTTTGGCTCTTGATGACTCATTTCCAATTATTGGCTTTACATGCAAAGCAGCAGGAGATGAAGCAAGCAAACCGGGAACTGAAATTGATTGTAAGAGGCGTTGTTGTGTCTAGTGACTCACCACAATTAATCTCGTCCTCTCCATTGTCGCAGTCTTTCTCGCCGTCACACTTCCAGAAGACGGGAATGCACTGCGTGGAGCCGACGCCACAACTGAACTCGTTCACTCGGCAGGTTCTCGTGTCTGGGAGGAAGAGCCAGTCAGGACCATATAACAATTCACCTTAAACATACGATTTTACAGACAATTTTTGTGACCCATACTCAGGCCAGTAATGCCTTCTGAATGGTAACATTTACTGCATTCCACTAAAACTGCTAAATAATCTATTCTAAGTGCTTGCCAGGCTTAGTGTAAACAAACATTGTTGTACAACGCGCAACATGGGTGTAAACCTTCACATAGAAACAACCTTTAGACTGATGTGAACAATTAGGTTGAAACATTTATCCCTTTGGCAACCCTCCAATGGTTAAGAGAGGTTGGCGGCTCATAAACACGTCATGAAACTTAACTTAATATCAAAGGAAGAATGGTGCTGTTGAGTAATCCATGAAACCTTTGATACTTTACACTATAAAAAAACATACAAAAACGCAACATATCCTTCATATAAACGGCCGGCTGCATGAGAAAGCGAAAACCAAACTAGCACCCATACGGAAATATTGAACATGAGATCTAGTATCTTCAAAACATCACATGCGAGTTTATAGCCACCCATATGCAAAAGTTCACGAACACACACACATTGTTGGTCCCTTTCCATTTTCTGCTGACTAACTTTCCAACAGCTGGTCAAACAAGACTTGATATAGAGCAGCCACGCATAACTGCACGTACACGATACTTCAGCACTCGACTGTATCGTCACTCTAGGTTATTAAAGCAATAGATCATTTTTTTTAAGCCCCTGTCGAAATAAGTGCTTGAACTTCAAACTAATCTCATCATTCTATGCAACAAACGAGGACATGCTGAGAAGATTTCCATGTGCTTTTGTAAAGGACGTCATGTAAAATGTTAAACTAACACACAGGGGTGTATCTAAAATATACTTCACAGTTGAGATAAGACTCACACTCGGGTTAAAAATAAAAAGGAAATTGTATGGTCTTGCTTTCAAGGTTACCCACTCAGACAGGGTTCATGTCGTGAACACGGTCACAGCGAAGGCGGCGAATCAATAAGTTGTGTTAAAGGTGGAATCTGACTTTAGACTTACGGCACATTTCGATGCTCTCGTCCGAGCCGTCCTCACAGTCCGGTTCACCATCGCACTGCCATCTCTTGGGAACGCACTGTCCACTGCGACACACAAAGTCCACCTCGGCACAGGTCTTCCTCACTGAAACGGTCAAGAAAACAAAACTGTTACAAAAGTAGAACTAGCTTCAAAGGGAGGAAAAAACAGCCATGCACAAAAATGTCAATTCAAGAGTGCTTGAAATACATGCTAATGACTCCTAGGTATCCAAGCCAAGCTTTAGAAATGCTAAAGTCTAAAATATTTAGACTTTTGGCACAGTTTGATCAAGTATGAAGCAAATAACGCAACGTGGAACCATTTCAGGAATCATTTAGGCCACATTTTCATTGATGTGTTAACCATCTGAAGTTTAACACCACTTTGTCTTGCCAAATGACATAATTTTTTGGCTAGAGGCCAGGGGTGCATTTCCCGAAAGCATCGTTAGCCAACTATGGTCGAAAGTTCCGTAGTTATCATCATAGTTCAACGAGTCAGTGTTTCAACGATTGGTTTGAACGACAGCTCTCGACCTGTGGTTCGAGGCATCGTTTTTATATTGCACGACATTGAGGTAATAAATCCTTATCTTGAGCAAAATAAGCAAGCTGACATTCAGTACAACCAGTGCCTTTTATTTAGAATACATACAATTGTAATTTACGCCTTTTAGTTTGTCAAAACATTTTAAGTAACACGTTTGAAGAGTGCGCATGTGCGAACAAGCTCTACTATGTAAGAACGAGACAAATATTGAGTCTGCTAATAAAGCAAAACAACTGAGAACAATTAGAAATAGTCCTCAGATGACATGTCTAATTTACATAAAACAAATCTAGCGTTAATTGGATCTCAAACGGTTTCATTTAAAGTAGTTATTACTCCACCACGTGCGAAACCAACGAGGTTGAACGATACTTTGCGACAGTGGGTTTCGGGAAACAGTCGCGACTAGATAGTTGAGTTTTCCAATGATCCATCATGGTTTATCGTACTATGGTTGTCAAGCTGTGAACTACGTCGTTGTACGGGAAACGCACCCCAGGCTCGGCTCCAGATATAAGATGAAAGGTGGGCCAGCCAGGTGATAATCCTAGTGGGACGTGGAGGGATACTAGCCTGGATGCCAGCCCGAACTCCGCCCACAGCATTTTTTGGTCAGGAAGTTCGGTCTGGACTCGATCCATTGAGGAGTAATTATGATCAGTTAAAAAATGATTGGGCCAATCAAATTGCCAGGTCGGGCTTTATACGATGATGGACAGATGATCTGCAAGGACTTAATCATCACGTTATCAAAGAGCGCTAACTGGTTTCCTTCAAAGATGACTGCAGCTGGAGAATTGAGTATAGATTCCACTGTCACATCTGTTGTAAAATAAATCGACAGCGCATTAATTTTATTAGACGAACAGAAAACCGCAATCAAGGCATTTGTTGATCGGAAAGATATTTTTGCCGTCCTTTCTACATGATTCGGCAAAAGTGTTACTTATCAGCTGGCTCTGACGGTCGCAAAGAAGATGGGACGTAATGAAAAGCCTGTGGTCGTTGTGGTTTCTCCTTTGGTCGCACTCATGGAGGAGTAAGTAAAAGAAGCAACACTCGTTATTTTACTTCTAAAATAAGTTCTGTAGTTGACAACTGTGCTATGCAAAGTATTTGACTTACTGCATTGCTCTGATTGGTTGTAGATCTACCGACTATCCAATTGAGTGGACAGTTTTTTTTTTTTCCTGGTTTGGTTAAGACACGCCTCATAATCAAAGCCCTATGGAGCAGTTTCAGACTCACATTCTGACTAGTATATGACTATGACGAAGTCAGGCTAGGGGGATACTAAAGTGTGTAGTAGTAATGAAGTTCACTAATAGTTGCTTTGTATAGACCTTATGCACCAGAAAAACAAGGGCGCCGCCATCTTTAGAATATTGTCTTTGAACTTCCGTTTTTGTATATCTCTATGGCATTACTGTCCAGGAGTAATTAGCTTTTTAAGTGGATTTACTTAATGTAAAGTTAACGAAAGTTATCATGGGGATTGTAATGTTTAAAGCAGATGTCTTAACAAATGTCAGTAGACCGGGAAGATTTTAAAACAAGCCGTTCATTCATAAATAGGCAAGATCACTGTGAAAATATAGACAATGAGATCAGCGCTGAAAAGGGGCGGGGCTACATAAGGTCTATATCGCCACGTAATTCAGAACATCCGTTAACCTCAAAGGTAGTGTATGAGGCTTCGGTTATTATCGCGACAGCCAAAAAAAAAAAACCCAAAAGGGTAAAGAAAAACTGAAGTGAATTTCGCAGCAACGGCTGTGATTGGTTGTAATGTGGTGTTGGGGCCAGGGTGGGTCAAACACCTGATTGGATCCCACCATAAAAGAATTTATGCTTTTAAAAAAAGACGCCACAGAGTGACATCATAACACGGCCGTTGCAGCGTCCGTAGAAACTTACTCAACGTCTAGTGTGGCATAATTCTGCTCATATCTATTATAAGGAAAAGCAATAGCCTCTCCTGAGTTCTCATAGCCTGCACAATTTAGCTTGATTCAGCACACTGGATATTGATTGAAAAGAAAGCCCTTCAACCCTGAGTGGCACTTTAAGATGGGGGCTCTTTGAATCCGGCGATACGAAGTAAAGAGCTCCCAACCGTCTAGGACACATTCACAGTCTCTTCATGTCTCCTCTCAGCACAAGTGCTCCTCCGAGCAGAAGGCCCTCAATAGGAGACGGAGCTGAGCAAACGGACAGGACACACATTCTCAACACGGGCCGAGTGTTTACTGCCACTGCTGGGATACAGTCAACCATGCGGCATCTGCTGATTTATGAGATGGCTCTTTGCTCTTTGCTTTATTTTATTTTTTTTACTTCGGTTGGAGTAAATTCATGGTGCATTAGATGTTCACTTGTTTTTCAGATGTAAGGCTTGTGGTACAACCTTTACCCACACAGTGTCAACAAGAAACCACCTAATAGGAACCTAAAAATGTAAGGCACTTGTGGATATTACATTTACACAACTGGTTTGGAATAAAAATGTTTTAATCATTAAGATTTATTAAATGTTTTTGAAAGAACTCACCAAGGCTGCAGTTTTTTTTTTAGATCAGAAATCGATCAAATTCAGATGTCACAAAATCCTTCAGAAATCATTCTAGATGCCCAAGAAACAGTTATTAAGTGTGCAAACCATGAAGGATTACCATTCAAAAGTGTTTTTTTTATTAAAGAAATTAATACTTGTATTCCGCACCAATGCATTAAATTAACCAAAAATAACAGTAATCATACAAAACATTATATTTTAATATAAACGCTGTTCTTTTCAACTTTGTTCAAATAATTCTGAAAGGAACTGAACAAATATCATGTTTTCCACCCAAATTATTAAGCGAAAGCATTTTAACACCAATAAGAATTTACAATAATTGATAATCAAATCATCATATCAGAATGATTTCTGAAGGATCATGTGACACTGGAGTAATGATGCTGACAAATTTAGCTTTGATCACAGGAATGATGTATGGTTTAACAGTCATTTTAAATTAAAATATTTTTTCACTATATTGTGGTTGTAAATATTAAATGATTAAATTCCGTTATAAAATAAATTTACACTACAATAGTAATCTATTAACATTTTAAAATGTATTGTATGTCTGCAATTCCCATTTACTTTTTTTTTTTTTTTTTTTACCTTTGCAGGTCTTTATTCTGTCAAAATGACCTCAAGGGAATCAAAAGAGGTGCTGCCGCCCTCTGAAACTCAATCTGCTGTTGTCACCGTAAAATTCGATTTAATTTTCATATTTCAAATCATGTTTTCATTCGGTGGATTATTCTATTCTCCTGAGTAAAAGGTGAAGAGGCCTAAATGAGAACACTTGGATCCAAAAAAAGACTCCAGCTCATTTCTGTGCGAGTTCCTCTCTCATCAATGACCCAGTTATCAAATGAGCGTTAGATCACCCTGCAGGAACAATCTTTTTTACACATAAAAAAAACCACTTAGTATGCAGACATAGTATTTTATTATCATCAATATTTTAATTCTGCTGTGCGTTGTCCAACTGCATGCCAATCGCTTTATGCATGACAGATTACCCAAGAGTTACATCAGCTCTCAAGAACAAGACTAGTTTAACTGTGGATCATTTATGTGGATCACGTGCTGGCATTACACTATAGGTGTGGTAATTCTGGCACACATTAAGACAAACACGTGTCAGAAAAATGACTGATGTTGTGCATGGAGCTGATGTCATTCTCTCGTGCACACGGACTCACCACAGGACGTCTCGTCGCTCCCGTCGGAGCAGTCCATGTCTCCGTCGCACTTCCACACAGAGGGAATACACCGGCCGTTCCCACACTGGAACTGAGACTGCTCACATTCTGTCCGGGAACCTGTGAGGAAGAGGGAGGCGGCACTCAATGTACAGAACTGGCCAAATTTTCCTAAAAAAAAATGAATAAATAAAAACAGCCTGCATAGAGGTGTTTGATATAGATAAAAATATATTTTCTGTGATTTGTCAGTTTTCTCCCATCCCAGATTTGTACGGCAGAGAAATCTGCCATCTTTGCTCAAGGGCGCTCAGTTCCGCAGCCAAATAGTTTTGAGCCAATGACCTGAGCTGTAAATGCCATGTGACTAACTGGAGCCACAGGAAAACAAAAGTTGGAATGAAACGTTGTGATGGTCTTTTTTTTCCCCCTATTGTGGCATATATCCGAGTGAGACTGCTTCTTGAATAAGAAATGTAGGGCAGGACTTGATTTTGTCAGTGGGGAATTGATTGGATGGTTGTGGTTTGCTATTGGTGGATCTCACGTGAGTGACAGGTTGCTCCGCCCTCACACCAGTAAACACAGATGTCACTGCAAGAGGGAGGGGAAGTTATTTCGATTAAAGATTACGAGGCACATGAATTAAAAAAAAAAAAAAATAGTGCACCAAATTATTTTTAAATAAATACTACAATAGAGTGCCGAAGTGATGACGTCACTCGGAAGCTAACGGCGCATGAGTTCCCTCGATTGAATAGCTATGCGTTTTACCCGTAGACTTTTCGAAAATCGTAAAAAATAAGATCAGTGTTTGACAGAGTTGTGACCCTTACATGTTTTGTCTATCAAGATAATCTTTATAAGTTAATCCAAAATTTATAAATTTTGAAGCCTATATAAAGTTTTTTAAAAACACAAGCAGACACAATAAAGTAAAAAAAAAAAACAAGCATGTTATAACTGGTGTGTTTTATGTCAGATCAAAACGTGAAAATATTTAGAGGCTTTGTTCACCACGGACCTTATTTTAGGCGATTTAGCAAAAACCCATTCAAAAATCCCATAGGCTTTAAAGCGAGGGAATCGGTAGTGCTAAACTGCTAACTCACTTCCGCGTATTGGCCTACAGAGTGACGTCGTAACTTCGGCACTCTATATTGCATATTTCCATTGGCCTATTACCCATAAAATGAGAGTAATGACGTTATCGTTAAAAACAAAACTCAGAACTGTCATGTAAATTTTGGTGCATCACGTAAGATATCTAACCATTTCCATACATTGTAGAGCCAAGAAGCCATTAGTGTCATGCAAGAGCCAATACCCTTTCTCATGGCCTGATCAGAAATATAAAGCTTTATTTTGTACTAGCTTTAAACTCAAATGACATTTTCATGCTTACAAACATACACAATGAATGAAGCATTTTTATAATTGCCAATCTGGCACTGACTACCCATAAGAAGTTTCCATTGAATGGCTTTGTTGGAAAACCTACCAACATAACAGGGCAGAGTTAACCTCTAGACACTGAATCAACTACTACTAGTTTATCTGACACTGGCCCTTTTTACAATTCTGTTTGGTGCCGCTTAATGGTCTGAAAGTCCCTAGTAGTGAATCTGTCAACAGACCAACATAACCATTGACAACCAAAACATTTTGAAAGGTGTCTGCTAACTAAACCCAACAGCTTACGTTTACAAAATAAATCTGACCGAATACATGATTTGATCAGAGTTAAGCACCTACAGTTATAATGCTCTCTGTGGAAGATCGGACTAAATGTGATCAAAAGTGTACGGTATAGGATAGAAACCGGATAGAAATAGCTTTTGACACAACTAATGGTCTTCAATTACAGTGTGTATTAAACCTGGAATGAGAATTTTGTCAAAACCACCAGTAAAGTAACAGTGACTCTTAATAAAATGACCTACATGACTTCTGAATGAGGGACAGTGCAGCCTGTCCATCCGAACAATGCGGTCACTTCATGGGCACCAACTTATGACACGTGACATTACCCAAAGTCAGACGCTCATATGACCTGCCTGCCATTCAGCCAAAGATCAGCTAGTTTAATCTGTACCACTCCATCAATCCACTCAAAATTAAAAGAAAGTGGCATGGTAGATGTCTCTAAACTAGCTAAAGGGTTTAATATGCGTTTACAGTTTCAGATTACCGTTATCAGGCTGAGTAAATGCAGGACAGCTGTTTGACCATGACCGCATTTGAGAATCTTCTCACAGCTGCAAGTAAGTGTGTTTTCAAACAATGGCTCTGTACAGTAGCAAACTACTGATGGAACACAGATACTGTGCAGTATGTACACTATATGCTTTAAATGCAACAACAACAAGAACCAAAAGACATGCAGGACATATTAACAGAGTACATTTTTGTTAGATTAAAAGCACAAGCATATTTAGAGTCTCACAGCTCTATTCTATAATATCTAAATATATGTGTGTGTGTTGGTGTGTATATATACACACACAATTTTTAGCTGTTTACAGAGAAATGGGATTTATAGCAAAGCATCTACCAAATAAGAAAAAAAAGCTAATAATTCAACTAGAGTGCATTGTGCAAACCATTTGGCATTTAAAAATACTTTTGATGTTCACAAAATGCAGCTCTAACACTCGACAAACATTCCTCGAAGAAAACGTCAGCTCCGAGACTGAGATTGATTTTTAAGCTGTGAAGACGACTTGCAGAGACTGAGCTTGCCAAAGGCCAGCTTTATTCAGTCATATCTGTGTCAGTAAAGCATTTACCACATGACTCCCCGAGCTCTGATTAATCAGAATTTCTTTGCTTCATCGCTGACAGATGCTGTGAATGCCTTATCTAAAGCACTCCTGGACCATTTGGATCAACTGGACCTTAAATCTCAAAACCAAATCTCATATCAGCATTAGATATTCCCTTACGGGGGAAATATCAAACAGTGCTTCCTTGATTTGAAAGTAAACCCACTTATCTTCATCAGCAGAATGACACCAATTACTTCTAAACTATCATTTAGCAAATACTTTCATGCAAAATGATCTACAGTACCTCTCATTACAAGGTCAAGTCCTAATGGAGTAACGTGAGGTTATAAGGACCTTTCTCAAGGACACAATGGAGACATGGATGAACTGCACGGGTTTAAAACAACAATCTTTCAGTTGCCAGTCCACTAGGCCACAGCCACCCCACTTTGTTGTGCTTTCAGTTCAAGCTTAGATATTGATATTCACAAAAACATCACTAAAACGAGTCACCTATTTAGACACGCGAGATTCAAATCTGAGATTCAAATCTGAGATTCAAAAAAAATAAAAAAAATAAGATGATTCACTTCAGTGAATAGAAAAATGTGTCGTTAGTTTAGGCAAATTCGCAAAACTAATAAATAAATACGAGTTCTTCTTTTAGTCAATCTATTTTATAAAGTGCCGATTTCACATTGGGGGTTGGTGGGGGAGGAGAGCAAGCATGAAGTTTTACCCCCAACCATTGCCGCAACTCAGTGATACTGAACAAGTTCATTCCAATTACCTACTAATTCCCCAAAATGTAAAACCATTATGCATTTCCATGATGGTGTGGCTGATTAATGCATAAATCTTAGGAGTATGTTATTTATAGTCAATTACAAACACTTATGAATCAATGTCCCACTTGAAACGCATGGCATTGTTCAATCAATGTGTTGATATAATAATTTCTACTGAAACACGGAGACAAATCAAACAGCTCCTCCGTTTTAAAAAAAAAATAGCCAATAGCATTTAATTTACATCACAGCTCCGTTGAGATCGTAAGTTTCCTCCTCGTAATCTCCATATTACTTAAAACGAGCATTCTGTGCAGAATTCAATTGGGTCGGATACATTTTCTGTTCTGCGCGCCAAAAATATGATCCGCTCTGTGTAATTGGACCGGAACTGTGGCGGTTCCTGTGAAAATAACGTAAAACAAACTTTCGCCACAGTGGATACAGCATATTTATCGTTCCCTATCCTCTATATATTACTCTGTGCCATTCACTAGGCCTATGTAGAAAATAGTAGCCTAATTGTGTGAACAAATGACCGATTTCACCTGCAGCGTCAGCATCTGTTTAAAGGGGGTGGAATGCTGATTTCATGGGGACTTTAATTCACGTTAGGCTACTTCACTCAAAAGTACACACTAAAAGTAGCCTAGGCACGAGAAATCAATGTAGCTTAATTACTGAATTAATATGAAAATATTAAGCATAGCCCTACACAAAATGAAATGTTGCAGACTAATCAGAAATGATCAAGCCTAAAAGAATGTTTAACCATAAGAAACCGGAATCGTTTAAGAGGAAACAGAATCGGTTAATTCTTTAAGGTTCCCATGCTAATGTTTACATAGGTTATTCATTAAATTAAGAAGAAAAAAAATAAACTTAAATAGCTACGCGTCTTAAACGCCCCCTTGCACTCAATCATTGCGCAAGAGCGCGTCCAATAACGCATTGCTTGGATTGTGTAGATCGCGAATAAATCATAAGCCAGTATAACATAACTGTTAAAAGTTTAATTCACCCCGAAGCTAATAAACGGGCCAAGCAAACCGCAGCAGGGATACAGGCTGGTGGACGCGTTGTACACGCGCTGCAACCGGACCGGAGTCACCTGTTTAATTACCGCAACCAAACACGCCTCGCGTCTAGCGAGCTCGCGGACTGAGATATTAAAAGAAGAAACGTTTTGAACGAATAGTGGATAAAGGATATACATGTATGTTTTAACACAACAGGCCAATAGCTAGTAGGCTATTCATAAATAAACGCTCAAACCTAGAAGGCGTTGGCGCAGATTTCCAGCTACGCGTTCAAAACGCACATGATTTAAAAAGAGAAAATAATGTAACTTAAATAACACGATCAGTAATGTTAAATGTATGGTGGATTGCTATACAGCTACCATTTGCAAGGGCCTATACATTGAGACGCATTTCAAATAAGCGATCAATGGCCATCCAATCAAACACATTTAGACTAAAAGGTCCACACACGAACACATTTTCCCTAAGAGATAAAGCACGAATGATAACATGAAGCCCAGTGTAATACAAGGCATTTAAATCCCCTCTGGGAATTAGATTGGAAACGCTGGAACCACTGACGTGAGAACGCGGTATTGTTCTATATGATCTACCCATGGCAACCATTGTTACATCAGCGTTCTAAACACTCACCGCGCGCAAATCCACACAGCTGAAGACATACTGGCAGGACGAGAAGCCCCAGGATAGACGTGACCATTTCGCGCTAGAGAACCTGAACCCCGTGCTGTCTGTCTGTGGCCTCGTCCCTGATATTGTAGCGCAGCCGATATGTCTTCGTGTGGTACAAACAGAAAGCGGCGTGAACCGAGGGCTTTTATCTCATTTAGGCAGTTCCCCGGTCAGTACCCAACACGAGCGAAGCGGTCACGGAACCGCAATCCATGTCCTAATTTAATGATAGCGTGAACCTGCAGCGAATAACCGCTCCACTGCCGAACACTGGCGTGTTTTTTTTTTCCCCTTCAACATGTCATTTACACATTGTTAACCCTTTCTTTACCATATCTTCCACTAAAACTCACTCACACCTTACACTCTCTTTGCCTTAAGATGTGAGGAAGAAATAAATCAGTAAACCATCTTCTTTATCCTGTGTAAGTTTCAGTCAGTTTAAATAGAAGGATATACCAAATATGTTTTGGAACTTTTTAACGTCACTAATTACGGAGAATTAAAGTTTTTAATCTGATGAAGAGGAAATTAGCACTGACTGAATTTATTGTTGGCAAAAAAACAAACAAACAAAAAAACTACTATAGCAGCTAATCATTTAAAAATAAAGGTTCCAAAAGAAGGTTTTCACAGTGAAGCTATTAAAGTCCCCATGAAATCAAAAAATTTTTGGCTCTTTTTTTTTGGGGGGGGGGGGGGGGGCTTTTAGTTTGAATACGTTAGTTATAATAGTGTGCTTCAAAACAATGACAAAAAAAATCGCATTTAGAAGATATAAGCATTTAAAACTTTCAATCTCTCCATTCTCCGCCAATATGGATAAATTATTTTGATGACATCACTCTGTACTTCAGCTTCTCATCAGATTTTCTGTCCAATCAATGCTCTATCTGAAGCTCCACCCCCTACATTATAAATAGACACAAGGTGTGTTTGAAATCATTCTCTTGTTCACAAATTTACTGTACTATCTATCTTCTACATGGTGAAAGGCACAAAGTGCACTATAGAGGATAGGGAACGATACAGACAGTGTAAATATGCTTTCCATTGAGGTAAATGAAGTCTGGTTTCAGGTTAGTATCACGGGAACTGCCACAGCTCCGGTCCAGAGACACGATACTGAGAGCGGATCATATAATCGAGTCACCGCAGACCAGAAAATAAAACTAAATGCTATTGGCTTTATCAAAAATGGGGAGGAGATGTTCGATATGTCCCGCCCTGACTTGTGCCTTCCTGTTTCAGTGGATATTACATCAACACACTAAATAATGCTGCGTGTTTCAAGTTTCAAGGCACCTCAGTGGCCCGTTTTTAATTAAAGAACTTTTTTTCATTGTGTGAAGAACTTTTTTATTAAGCTAAAAAAAACGTTTCACTGTTAAAACCTTTTGCGGAATGAAAAGAATTCATGGATGTTTATAAATGTAAATATAGAGGCACACTGGCTGTGTCCAAAATTGCCCCCTGTACCCTTAAATAGGGCACTATGTAGTGGTGTCCGAAACCATAGTGGATGTTAGAGTGCATTCATTCAATCACACAATGCACCACAATAATGAGAACACAGCCAACATTCAACGGCTGGAAAATACCCATAATGCAGTGTGAGAGACGCATGCCAGATGAATTCCATCGTTTTGCCAGAAGATGGCGCTCACATCTGAATTATCTATCCATCCATTTTACAAACAGCTGGTCCAATGTGGATACAGCGTAATATCATACAGGAATTGTAAACATGACTACCCTACAATAATACTCGCTCTAGTCGGCCAAGTCTTATACTTTTAACACATCAACGTCGGCTGAGCACTAAACCTACCCTATACCCTAAACGCGTCTACAGTCGACGTCGGCTTGGTGCTAATAATTCTAACTTACTTGTTCTTGCTGCACAGCTTAAATAACAGACAGACTCCAGCAAATGTCCTTTCAATGCTTTTAATTAGCAATACTCAGAGAACTTCCCAAGTAAATACAAGGCCGGTGGATCTCAGACAAATTCCATTGAGAATCCTCCCTGAAAACACTGATACAACAGTTTTTATACAATAGGGAGGTACTGTAATGTCAAATGACATTAATATGATTGGTTCTTCATTTACAGTCTCTTCTGTTACTGGGTAGAGGAGACTTTGTTTTAATGATTACTTAACTGATGACAATTCTAACGTAGTCATCTGTCTAGTTCCATTTCCCATTTTTGTTTGACACACATACATTCATCTAAAGTACAAAGTGTCTTAGTATCTACATTGTCTTAGTATCCACATTGATTTAGCAGGTTAAATGAGGTCAAATGTTAAAACATGGTTAGCTTAATATTCAGTTTAAAATTTTCCACCGCAGTTTACATTCTTGTTTACTTGATTATTAAATTGTTTAAATAAGGCTCATAAAAAAATTTAATCATAACCTTTAAGTGAACTACAGTAATTTACTGGTGTAATGTAGGCAGGGAATGGTGAATGATTGTATCGGGGCGATTTCAAAACACAGCCGTTGTATTATTCGTGCCAGGCCAGTAGATGGCGATGTCACTTTGTCACTTTGTCAACTATACGCCTAGAGACGATAACGGTAACCCATTTCAAAAGGCTATGTTTTTACAGAAAACAGTGATGTCATGCATATGCATATTACGTGTTCAGTCTATAAGGGGTGTAGTGTTTCCTTACAAAGTGACATCGCCATCTATTGGCCTGGCATGAATAATACATTGTTTTGAACTGTTTTCACGGATCCATGTGAATGGGGATCTTTTTGACAATGTTGTTGTCCATACTTAAAAAACACAAAGGAAAACTTTTCTGATTTAAGTACATTGTTGTAAATGTAAACGTGTCCTAAAGGACCGTTCACACAGTAAACGTTTTTCCTTTCCACTCCGCTACTTTTCCATAGTTTTTTAATGTGAAGAGAAGGAGGAGGAGATTTGTAGGATGCACATCCAGGGCACGAAGCTCCCGTTCCACTACATCCCCAAGATGCTCAATTGGGTTGCGATCTGGTGACTGTGGGGGCCATTACAGTGAAGTCATTGTCATGTTCAAGAACCCAATTTGAAATGATTCAAGCTTTGCGACATGGTGCATTATCCTGCTGGAAGTAGCCATCAGAGGATGGGTACATCGTGGACATAAAAGGATGGACATGGTCAGAAACAATGCTCAGGTAGGCCGTGGCATTTAAACGATGCCCAATTGGCACTAAGGGGCCCAAAGTGTGCCAAGAAAACATCCCCCACACCATTACACCACCACCACCAGCCTGCACAGTGGTAACAAGGGATGATGGATCCATGTCAATCAGTCATTCAGTTTACGCCAAATTCTGACTCTACCATCTGAATGTCTCAACAGAAATCGAGACTCATCAGACCAGGCAACATTTTTCAACAGTCTTCAACTGTACAATTTTGCTGAGCTCTTGCAAATTGTAGCCTCTTTATGAAGTGGAGATGAGTGGTACCCTGAAGGTTGTGCGTGTTGTGGCTTCACAAATGCTTTGCAGCATATCTCGGTTGTAACGAGTGGTTATTTTAGTCAAATTTGCTCTTCTATCAGCTTGATTCAGTCGGCCCATTCTCTTCTGACCTCTAGCATCAACAAGGCGTTTTCACCCACAGGACTGCCGCATACTGGATATTTTTCCCTTTTCACACCATTCTTTGTAAACCCTAGAAATGGTTGTGGGTGAAAATCCCAGTAACTGAGCAGATTGCGAAATACTCAGACCAGCCCGTCTGGCACCAACAACCATGCCACGCTCAAAATCGCTTAAATCACCTTTCTTTCCCATTCTGACATTCAGTTTGGAGTTCAGGAGATTGTCTTGACCAGGACCACACCCCTAAATGCATTGAAGCAACTGCCATGTGATTGATTGATTAGATAATTGCATTAATGAGAAATTGAACAGGTGTTCTTAATGACCCTTTAGGGGAGTGTGTTTATATGAGAATGTAAGGAAAATAATATACTGTAGAATAAATTACGTTGAGTGGAAATCTCATAAAATATTTATTTAATGCAGTCTTTTTGACAATTATCTTTTGCATAATCCTTCTTTTCCTTTGACAAATTTTGACAGATTAGCTGGAATTTTATCCACACCAAATCGTTATGAATTCTTCAAAAGTAGGCTACTTAAAAAATACAGAATATCCAGCTAGCCTACAGTATATTTGATTTGACTGGATATGGTCACTTTGAAAGGACATCAGGGGCAGTGTATCAAACATCTGAGGAGAAGAGTAGTGATCAAAGATGCCTTTCTAAAAACAGGATTACATGAACAGGAGGGAGCAGATCTGAACATACGCTGGAAGCTTTCATGCACATTGATCCTTTATTCAGAGGAGATCAATGTTGTCAGCAGGATCCAGACAGATCCGTGAGCAAGCACTATATTTACTCTGTTCATTAATCATCAGTCCTGACAGCTTGAGTCTCCTCTTCTCATTTTCTCTTGCTACATCTTCGCCTCCTCACATCTGATTAAAGCTTTGAAGAATATGCCATTAATATCCTGTTTATCTTATGAGGTGATAACTTAATGATAAGTTGTCCATGCTAAGGGGTGCAGGGAAGCTGTGGTAAAATTAACAGTAAAAAATACAGTAATATTGTGAAATATTATTACATTTTAAAATAACTGGCTTCTATATGAATATATTAAAATGTAATTTATTCCTGTGCTCAAAGCTGAATTTTCACTATCATTACTGCAGTCTTCAGTGTCACATGATCCTTCAGAAATCATTCTGATATGATGATTTGATGCTCAAGAAATGTCATGGCGTCACATTTAGGCTCTTTGCAGGACGTCCTGCTTTTACAGCTCAGTTTTTCTCAGAAAAAAAAAAATCAAGTTAAATTTGAATCATCATCCATTATTATCATTTATTTAGAAGCCTCTCTTTAATTTAGTCTCTCTGTTGCATTTTAAATATCTGCTTTAATCATGTTTGAATCCAACATTGCTTTCTGAATGTAAATCTAAGACTATAATGAGTAAAAAAGAACAGATTTAAAATAGTAAAGGAAACATATTAGCTTGGGACACTGAAATACCCTGGTCATTAATTATGTAATTTGTAAAATGAGCTTTTATAAAGCCTTTAATGCATTGCTCAGTTAGGTTTCACATAAATGATGTAATAGATTAGCAAATATGGGGCCATTTTGAATTCTGTCTTCATTTTTAAGCGGTAGATCTGCCACGGGTCCAGTTATGTCATTTCTGAAATCATACAAACTTAACAAATGTAAAATTATTTTATTATGTGAGTAAAAAAAAATATTTTTTCATTACTATTCTTATGATTTAATTTAGGTGTACATAAATGCATCAGGCCTTTTCCAGTGCTTTTTTATTTTCAATAATTCACTTTACATCTGTACAGTGTTATAGTACCAAAATTACAATAACATTCAGTTATTAAATGACTTATATAATGTACAATATAATATTCAATCAATCAATCTATCTATCTATCTATCTATCTATCTATCTATCTATCTATCTATCTATCTATCTATCTATCTATCTATCTATCTATCTATCTATCTATCTATCTATCTATCTATCTATCTATCTATCTATCTATCTATCTATCTATCTATCTATCTATCTATCTATCTATCTATCTATCCATCCATCCATCCATCCATCCATCCATCCATCCATCCATCCATCCATCCATCTGGGCATGTTGACAAAGGTTTGCTCGGGTACTGGCTTCAAATCTTTGAAAGGTCAATCGCTATTAAATAGATATTTTACTATATCTCAGAAAACTCCTCCCCCAAATGCCACATATAACCAATGCAATCCGTGATTACTGTAATCACATTACATGTCAGATGGGTGACTCTTACCTTCTACCTGAGTGATTCTTAGGCAGAATAAGCTGCATTATCCTAGCGTATGTGCACTATTGTACACATTTGCTATTCAATACTGTTTAATTCACTGCAACTCAAACTAAAACTGGAGGTTCCTTGAAAATCCATAAGACTTGCACTAACATTGTGTCCATGTAGACTCACTGGACTTAAATTAACAGTTCATTAGCACTCATTTATTGTCCGTATGGCGATAGGTCCTCATTAGAGTGTGACGGCGACTCCAACCAGTAGAGGGAGCTGTCTGCCGTGGGCCGGTCCACATGTTCACACACAGAGTGGGCACTGGTGTTTCAGCACAGAACAGGAGGCCGAGGTCACCTGGGTGGGATGCAGCCGTATGGTATATGTAAGCACAGGGAGTAGTTGGGCAGAGAGTTGTTGCTGCTGGGCAGTGGGTGAATGTGGTAATGTTCGATCAGGGCAGATAAAGAGGGGAATGTCAGATCTGCCTCCAGGTAAACCTTCTGCTCCTGTAAATATTAAAGAGACATTTTCTGGTGAATTACGCAGAAATAGAGTGCGACAGTGGCATTTCCTTAACATTCAGTAGCATTAGCATCCCATGATGGGACAGCAGAGAAAAGTTTTATTACTATTATTATTTTAGAAGTTCCTAATTTTGTTTTGGATTGGAGATTGCAGATTTTATGACATCTCTCTTCTCACAGTGTCTGCTATGGTTTACTCTGTTACTCTGTTGTGATTAGTCTACTCTACTCTGATTGGCCAGATGACCCAGTCTGTTGTGATTGGTTTACTCTACTCTGATTGGCCAGATGACCTAGTCTGCTGTGATTGGTCTACTCTTCTCTGATTGGTCAGATGATCCAGTCTGATTGGTCTAATCAGCTCTGATTGGTCAGATGAGCCAGTCTGTTATGATTGGTCTACTCTGCTCTGATTGGTCAGATGACCCAGTCTGTTGTGATTGGTCTACTCTGCTCTGATTGGTCAGATGACCCAGTCTGTTGTGATTGGTCTACCCTACTCTGATTGGTCATATGACCCAGTCTGTTATGATTGGTCTACCCTACTCTGATTGGTCAGATGACCCAGTCTGTTATGATTGGCCTACCCTACTCTGATTGGTCAGATGACCCAGTCTGTTGTGATTGGTCTACCCTACTCTGATTGGTCAGATGAGCCAGTCTGTTATGGTTGGTCTACTCTGCTCTGATTGGTCAGATGACCCAGTCTGTTGTGATTCTACTCTGATTGGTCATATGACCCAGTCTGTTATGATTGGTCTACCCTACTCTGATTGGTCAGATGACCCAGTCTGTTATGATTGGTCTACCCTACTCTGATTGGTCAGATGACCCTGTCTGTGGTGATTGGTCTACCCTACTCTGATTGGTCAGATGACCCAGTCTGTTGTGATTGGTCTACTCTGCTCTGATTGGTCAGATGACCCAGTCTGTTGTGATTGGTCTACTCTGCTCTGATTGGTCAGATGATCCAGTCTGTTGTGATTGGTCTACTCTGCTCTGATTGGTCAGATGACCCAGTCTGTTATGATTGGTCTACCCTACTCTGATTGGTCAGATGACCCAGTCTGTTGTGATTGGTCTACCCTACTCTGATTGGTCAGATGACCCAGTCTGTGGTGATTGGTCTACCCTACTCTGATTGGTCAGATGACCCAGTCTGTGGTGATTGGTCTACTCTGCTCTGATTGGTCAGATGACCCAGTCTGTTGTGATTGGTCTACTCTGCTCTGATTGGTCAGATGATCCAGTCTGTTGTGATTGGTCTACTCTGCTCTGATTGGTCAGATGACCCAGTCTGTTGTAATTGGTCTAGTCTGCTCTAATTGGTCAGATGACCCGTCTGTTGCGATTGGTCTACTTTGCCCTGATTGGTCATGTCCCAGGGTGTTGCTATATGCAGTTGCTAAAGTATTGTAAATGGTATTTGCTTGTTGTTTTGTGGTAATTAGGGGTTACTGAGTGGTTGCTTTATGTTAAATTACTGATCTCTATTTTACTGAGTAGTCTCTAATGGGTTCATCTTCTTTATCGTTTTATGGGCAAAAACCTGATGCCAAATAGTGTGGGTCTACATGTATTGTAGATTTAGACTTCTTGAAAAAATACCAACCTCTTCAAAGAGCCTGTAATTTCTGGCTTTATTGATACCCGTGTCCCAAACAACCAGCACCTGTGTCAAATAGGGAAAAAGTGCAAGCACAGATAACTTAGATTTGTTTGTTTTTAGGAAAATATACTTTTATTATTTTTAAAAGAAATAGACACTATATATTTATATGAAGACTTCAGATGCAAACGCCTCTAAGTGCTATCTGAAAGTTTCTTCTAGAATGATGGTGATAGCGCAGTGGATAAGACACATACCTTTGGTGTGAGACACCAATGTGTCCCGGAGAAAGAAACTTAACCGCTAAGCTTTCACACAGCGCCTTGATCCCGGGAAATTGCCAGGAAATTGCCAGAACGCCTTCTGTGTGAACGCAAACACGACCCGGGCTTGATGCCGGGTTGGGGACCTAGTAACATTGTATGCGCGTGTACATGTTTTCGACGCACATGTTACACGTCTCATCCTGACGTCATGTGTCTTTCCAGGATCTTTACGGGTTGTGTGTGCACTCACAGATCCCGGCAAATCACTGGCAGTGTGAATGAACCGAAATCAAACAATCCCGGGATAATTGGTGGGTCACATTATCCATGTATTTTCCGGAATCTCTGTGTGAAAGGGGCTAGTTGCTCCAGGGCCGTGCGACCTCTGATATATATATAGCATAGCAACTGTAAGTCGCTTTGGATAAAAAAAAGCATCAGCTAAATTAATAAATGTAAATGTAGAATGATAATTTTTTATCAAACTTGTGAATGCTTGATGGCACTTAGAGGCGTTTGCATCTGCAGTCTTCAATATTTGCCAGTCTATGTGTATTATGCATAACATGTTGACCGTACCTGTGTTGTTCTCCCTGTTCCTGATTTTCGGATGCAGTACAGACCGTTCTGTGGGAGGTGGTACGTCTCCTTAAATATTCTATAATCAATATGAAAAGACACAATTAACAATGATGTCAAACAAAGTGATGCATGGAGTAGATCAGTGGTTCTCAACTGGTGGGTCACCACATGTACGATCTGGGTCCTCGAGTAAAAGCAGAGAACAGCAGTTGTCTAAACTCTAAAGAGAGAGTACTGATACTGATGCAGTTTACAGTACAACTACAAATCATTTCCACTAGAGGGCAGCAATACATAGAAAACTAACTGTATACACACAAATATTTAATTTACCTTTCAACATTATTGGTTTCCAACGTGTCCACGAAGACAGAGGGAGGCAGCTGCACCTGATGAGAAAAAAAAACATGTGAACAAAGGCATTATTATTGTTACGATATGGTAAGATAACCGTAACATTTTAAAAATAACTTATTTTGGTAAATGTTGCAACAGCAAAACAAAACATAGTGTAAGAAATAGTCATGATATCCCACCCAATCTATTTTGGTTCAAGCGTGTCATTGAGGAAGTGACTCATGTTTTGTTCTTCACTACAGCAGCTAACAGACAGACAGACAGACAGATGGACAGACAGACAGATATACAGTATATATATATATAGACAGACATATATAGATAGATAGATGGATAAATATAGATAGACTGATAGATAGACAGACAGATACAGACAGACAGACAGACAGACAGACATAGACCGACAGACACACATATAGATAGATATACACAGACAGACAGATGCGTTGGCAGACACATATAGATAGATATACATACAGACAGACAGACAGACATAAGTATAGACATACATACATATAGATAGACAGACAGACAGATTGATAGACAGACAAAGGAACGCTTTAGAGATGCTGGACATCACTCCTAAAAATGATGAAACTTTGAAGCAGAAACCGCATATCAATAAGAATTAGCTCAAAGAACCAAGATGTACAAACACATGCAGAGACTTCCAGACTCCAGCCTGCACCATTAACACTTTTTCATCACATTGTCTTTTACTAAAAATGCATTTTATCAAAAACAGAATGGATTTCTAATAATGTGTGTCCACATCATTTATTATTTCTAATGACAAATAATGTGTCCACATTATCAGTTGAGGTAAATTTACATTTTCATAGTCATCATCGTCCGAGTCTTCGCTGATTCTGCTCGGCACTCGTTTTTTTAAAGGATTCTCTTCAATAGAAGAACGAAAACTTTGTCCATCCGGTGATGCTCTTCTGAGAAGAAAGGCACAGACAATTAAATAAACTCTGTAAGTCTAAATAAACTCTGTAAGTCTAAATAAACTCTGTAAGTCTAAATATTACCAGACGTGAAAGTTCTTAGATTATATGAGGAAAATAAGTATTTGAACACCCTGCTATTTTGCAAGTTCTCCCACTTTGAAATCATGAAGGGGTCTGAAATTGTCATCGTAGGTGCATTGCCCACTGTGAGAGACATAATAATAATAAAAATCCAGAAATCACAATGTATCATTTTAATAAATAAACTATTTATTTGTATGATACAGCTGCAAATAAGTATTTGGACACCTGAGAAAGTCAATGTTAATATTGATACAGTAGCCTTTGTTTGCAATTACAGAGGTCAAACACTTGCTGTAGTTTTTCACCAGGTTTGCACACACTGCAGGAGGGATTTTGGCCCACTCCTCCACACAGATCTTCTCTGGATCAGTCAGGTTTATGGGCTGTCATTGAGAAACATGGAGTTTGAGCTCCCTCCAAAGATTCTCTATTGGGTTTGTGTGGAGACTGGCCTTGATATGCTTCTTACAGAGCCACTCCTTTGTGATCCTGGCTGTGTGCTTCGGGTCATTGTCATGTTGGAAGACCCAGCCTCGACCCATCTTCAATGCTCTAACTGAGGGAAGGAGGTTGTTCCCCAAAATCTTGCAATACATGGCCCCGGTCAGCCTCTCCTTAATACAGTGCAGTCACCCTGTCCCATGTGCATAAAAACATCCCAAAGTATGATGCTACCACCCCCATGCTTCACATGGTGTTCGTGGGATGGTACTCATCATTCTTCTTCCTCCAAACACGGTTAGTGGAATTATGACCAAAAATTTCTCATCTGACCACATGACTTTCTCCCATGACTTCTCTGGATCATCCAAATGGTCATTGTCAAACTTAAGACGGGCCTTGACATGTGCTGGTTTAAGCAGGGGAACCTTCCCTGACATGCATGATTTTAAACCATGACGTCTTAGTGTATTACCAACAGTAACCTTGGAAACGGGGGTCCCAGCTCTTTTCAGGTCATTGGCCAGCTCCTCCCGTGTAGTTCTGGGCTGATTTCTCACCTTTCTTGGGATCATTGAGACCCCACGAGGACATGGAGCCCTAGTCCAAGGGAGATTGACATTCATGTTTAGCTTCTTCCATTTTCTAATGATTGCTCCAACAGTGGACCTTTTTTCACCAAGCTGCTTGGCAATTTCCAAGTAGCCCTTTTGTGGAGGAGTACAATTTTGTCACTAGTGTCTTTGGACAGCTCTTTGGTCTTGGCCATGTTAGTTGTATGATTCTTACTGATTGTATGGGGTGGACAGCTGTCTTTATGCAGCTAACGACCTCAAATAGGTGCATGTAATGCTGCGTTCAAGTCCTCCTGGGGAGTTCGTACGTACGAGGTGGGAAGTCGTGTTTACGACGTGAGGTGCGTTCAAGTTAGTTTCGTCGGAGCAAAATGGCAGTGTACCTACTTTTAATGAATTACACGAAAATACAGCAAGGTTTGTTAACTCTGCTAATAAAAAGTGTTTTTCTTTTAATGTTTTTTTATTAGCTTATGAAGCCAATGTAAACTCTATCATTAGGTATAATATTTATTACAATGATATCATATTTTGTGCAGAGAGCTTGCTTTATAAATGAAAAAGCCTTACAATGTCAATGAGTAAACATTGAAATTCAATCAAAATTTACCGTCAACAGACGTTGAATGAACGTTTCTCACTGACACGCCCCCAACTCGTACAGATCGGGGCTTAAAGAAAATCCCGAGCTCCCCACTGGTATTTACGACATTGTGGTGGCGTTCAAGTGCGTTCAACTCGTAATTACCATCTATACGAGATGACTTGAACGCAGCATAATTTAGGATAATAAATGGAGTGGAGGTGGACATCTTAAAGGCAGACTAACAGGTCTTTGAGGGTCAGAATTCTAGCTGATAGACAGGTGTTTTAAATACTTATTTGCAGCTGTATCATACAAATAAATAGTTAAAAAATCATATATTGTGATTTCTGATTTTTTTTTAAAGATTATGTCTCTCACAGTGGACATGCACCTACGATGACAATTTCAGACTCCTCCATGATTTCTAAGTGGAACAACTTGCAAAATAGCAGGGTGTTCAAATACTTATTTTCCTCACTGTTTACACACACACACACACACATATATATATATATATATATATATATATATATATATAACAACTGTCAGTAAGTGTTTTTCGCTCAATAATGACATTTTGAATGCAAATATGACATTGTTTAAGATGTCTTTCATCTTGACATAAACCATAACATCATAACCTAACTTTGTCATGACAACTTGACATAAAATTAAGTCAAACTGTCATGTGGTTGGCTTTGACATTGGCTGTCATGAGGCCATTATAACTTTGTCATGAATATTGTTCTCGTGACCTCAACTACAAGTGGTACAAAATGAATTTGTCATTAAAAAGTTATAATAAGCTACCTCATGACAGCCAATGTCAAAACCAACCACCTGACAGTTTAATGTTAATGTTAACCAATAAAGCTAGATGGTTTCTTAAGTTTGATAATTAATCTGCAATGTCATGTTTATTACAGGTTGTGTTGTCTCAGTAATGTCAAGTTGTCGTGACAAAGACACTGACAGGTTATGATGTATTGGTTTATGTCAAGTTGTCATAACAAAGACATCTCAAACAATGTCATTTTTACATTAAAAATGTCATAACTGAGTGAATGACACTTAATGACGGTTGTCACAAACTTCCTTCATATTCATAACACACGTCATGTCATGGTTATGAAGGTGTCATGTTAGTCTCATCCACACCCCGAAGTAAGTGTTACCCACGTTTACCTGTTAAAGGTTAATGTGTGAACTAACATGAACATTTTTATAACATAATTGTAAAAATATGTCGCTTATTGTTTCATGTTAGTTAATGCATTATTTAATCTTAACAAATGAGACCAAATTGTAAAGTGTTGCCGATTTTGTGTCGCTCTTGCTGCTTTCGTGCTCTCACATCTTATGTGGTTTTAACTCTCACACATGTGGTTATAAAAACGAAGTTACAAAATGCGGTTGTGGATCTTGTTTTATAAGTGTATTTTAGTCGTGAGAGTCAGTGCGCAACATCTGTGCGGTGAGCGTGAGACACTTACTGGACGGAGGGTCTGCTGGGCTTGGGTTTGGTTGGTAAGGGAGGTTTGGGTATCTGTCCCATGCTCCTGTTAAGAGCAGAGGACAGTTGAGGCGAGACGGGACGGGGTTGGGGGGTGCTCTTCACTGTCAGGTGCTGTGCTTTACTTCCACTGTTCAGAATCACCTTCTGCAAGTTCTCGATGATGGGTAAAGTAGCTGGATTATTCCCAGTGAGAAATGTGTTCGGCTTCCTCTCGCAAACGGGCATTGTTGAGAACGGGCCTGTCATGGTCTTCATGCTGTTTGGTGGGGGTAGAGGGGGAATGGGACCAATGGGGCATTTGGTAGACAGGTGCGAGTCTGGTTTCTCTAGATGCGGGGCGTACGGAAGGGGTGGAGGAGGACCTTTGGCTGAATACACAGGCTTTTTGAATGGAGGGGGCAGTGGAGGTGGAGGTCCTTTCGTGTGATTGGTTTCTCTGGACGGCTGAAAGGGAACAGGGGGTGGTGGGTACGGTGGGGGTGGGACCGTGGGTCGACCTGGAAATAAAACATCAAACGGTTAGTCCACTCAGTGGGTTTTGTCTAAGGTAGATCTCTTCAGTCGATCTGAATGCAACCACAGTGGAATCGCTGAAAAAAGAATCACGTACCTGCTGATGTCGGGGACCAGTCCTCTCCATCACTGTCTTCATCTTGTGTCATGTAATCTATAAATAAATAAATTAAATAAATAAATAATAATAAATAAATTCAATTCCATTCAATTGAATTTGAATATACCTCTTCTGTAATGTTTTTTTTTTATTTCAAAATTAAAATGATTTTAAGTTGTTGAATCTAAAATTTTAAACATTTGTTTTTAATATGTAATGCAATAAATAAAAAGGTTTAATGCTCCTTTAAAAAATTATTTGTTTGCCAAATCATTCACGTGGAATGACAAACATATGAAAAAGAAGATTAGAAACCACATCATATATGAGAATGCAATGCTAGTTTTAAACGAAATGAAATAAAATACAATTTTAAAATGTAATTTATTTTTATGCAATTTTATTTAATTACCGACTACAAATATTGGGTAAAAATTTGATTTGTTAATACATTATTAAATACATTGTTTAATATGTTTTAATTGAATGTATATCATATACAATTTTATATAATGAAAAAAAAATACATTTATACAGATTTATAGAAATACTTTTTAAACATTTGTTGATCTTTGTTAATGTAATTTAATGAATAAAATATAGGTCTTCGTTGTTTGTTCATGCATGGTTAGTTCACAGTGCATTACCTAATGGTAATAGACATCCTTTTTCTTTGTAAAAATGTCTAATGACGTAAATATTGAAAAAAAGGTCTGAGCCTGACAGAACCCTTTAAGGTAATTGTTCATAGTACATTTGTGTTAATTTAGTTAATTCACGTGAACGAATGAGACCTTATTGTAAAGTGCATGTTACACTCTAAACAATGCTGGGATGTTTTAACCCAAAATTGGGTAAAATAAGGACAAACCCAAATGTTGGGTTAAAAATGTAATTTAAAATTTGAACTCAACTTCAACTTTAACTTTCAACTGTACATTTTTTAATATTACATTTTATATAGTACATTTTTTGTGTGTATATGGTTAAGTGAAATGAAACTATGAAATGCCACTACTAAAAGTGATAATTAATAATTTTATTTAAACATTGGTTATGCTTCAATTTAAGGTGTCAGTGTTACAGTATAATCATACTTTTAAGTATTTTTCATTTTCATTTCATTTATTTCGGTTTGGTCATTTACAGATCATTCAATCAATCAATCAAATCATTCGAAACATGAGTACTAAGTAATAATAAGTAACTACATGTTTACTATAGGGTAAGGCTAGGATTAGGGTGCGATTTAGGGGTAGTTGCATGTAATTAATCACAATAAACAGTAATTACTATAGTAACAACATGTAAAGTTTAACAATATAAAGTGTCATCACAAGATAAATACAACCATGTAGGAAGAGGAAGACTCATCATGGCTATATTCCAGGATGACAATGCCAAGATTCATCAGACTCAGATTATGAAACAATGGTTGGGCGGGAGTATGACTGATGGAGATTAAAGGGGTGGTAAAGTATGATTTCACTTTTCTAACTTTAGTTAGAGTGTAATGTTGCTTTTTGAGCATAAACAACATTATCAAAGTTACAACGCTCAAAGTTCAAAGCAAAGGAAGATATTTGGTAGGGACTACACGACATTCCTCCCGGGTTAGTGACATCACCAACCCTAAAATGTACTTAAACCCCGCCCCTGGGAACATAAGAGTGGTTATAAGAGTACATTTGTGAGTCAGCTCAAACTTTAGAATCCATCTTTTCACATGCAATAGAAAGTCACTCTGTGTGCATCTCACAACAGTTCCTATATGAGTGATTTATAGATTACATGACAGAATATACCTAACTGAAGATAGTTAACTCCACATCGGCAACATAAATTCATCAACTAACTAACTATTCAGAGACGTCCTGTTGGATTCTACCTGTTGTCACTTCTTCTTGAGTCTCTCCATCTTTGATTGACTCAATTTTAACATTAAAGGGAGACGAGTTTCTGTCATTTTAGTGTGTCTGTGTGAGGAAGTTCTTGAAACCCCGCCCTCTGCAGCAGCTCATTTGCATTTAAAGGGACAGACACGAAACGGTGCGTTTTTGCAAACCCTCAAAAAGTGACAACTTCAACACGCTATATAAAAACAGCAGTTGGGTATTTTGTGCTAAAACTTCACACACACACACATGAATGAATTCATGTGTAAATACGACTCTTAATGCTTTCTCCAAACCATTCTCACACAACTTGAGCCTGATGAATCTTGACATTGTCATCCCGGAATATAGAAATGATGTGTCTTCCTATGGTTGTTTAGGAAATGAAAAGCTACACACTCCATCTATTATGTTTAGAAGAACTGTTGCCAAACATAACATGCTAGAAACATAACAGTCACTGCAATAATGATCCAGTCATAGACTCTTAAGCATTTGCCCATTTAAATCCAAATTTTTTTCTTAAATAGGTCAGTATAAAAGCATTGCGATTTTGAATCTTTGCGTGTCACTCATACCTGCTTCAAAGTCATATTCAACAGGACTGATCTCCAGCGGTTCCTCTAACTGCCCATATATGCTCTCAGAATCCGAGTCATCGCTATTAAAACACACAAGAGATTCGTGAGAAAAGTGACAGAACACGTAGATGAAGAATTACACATGCAGTGATTGAAAGAAAGAGGAAGAGGTTCTTGTGAAATCCCCCCTCCAAGAAAACGAAAGGTACAAATGAGGGGGTAAAAATCATGTTGTGTAAGCATAATGTGTGAAATGTGACCGAGCTAATCAACGGTGTTCGGTTAATGTGAGCTGATGCCAGTTTTTACCTTGGAAGCGGCATGTCTCTTTTATCATTATAAAAGTTGATTTCTTTTCTCAAGTTCTTCATCCATGTCTGTCAGAATGGAAAAATACACATTTAAGTTTCATTTGAACTGATCAAAGAAACCAACACACATCCATGGTTGCGCAGTGCAGTCTGATGTGATCTCACCCTTCTCTCATCCTCACTCGCGGCTGAGAAATACCACGTCCGGTGTCTCTTACTGAAGTGGACGATCTTGAAGGGGAAAACATTGCTAGATGTCGTCTCCTCTGCTGCCCGCAGAACCCTGTCAAGCACAGACAGCAGAAAGTGTTTGGGAGATAAACTGATGCTGATTGATACGAAGAAATCCTTTTTGTTTTTAACTTAAATGTACAGTACTGTTCAAAAGTGTGACCTTTGTTGGTCTCACTTTATATTAAGTGGCTTTAAGTACTATGTACTGACATTTAAAAATAAGTACTTATTGTGCTCATGTTGTATTGTAAATCACTTTTGCTGCTATTGAGGTGTGATACGGGTGAGGTTAGGGACAGGTGTGGTGGTATGGGTAGGTTTAAGGGTGGGTTTAAGCGTAAGGGATGGGTAATTACAGATGTAATTACACATATTAATTACAGATGTAATTACATGCTGGTATTTTTAAAATATGAGTACAATGTAAAAACATGTATGTACACAATAAGTCCATTGTCTCAAATTATACATTTCAATGTACAGTAAGTATATGGTACTTAAAGCCATTAATGTAAAGTGGGACCAATAATTCAATAGTTTTTTTGACTTTATGTCAATCAAAGAATCCTGATATGATACATGTCACACTTTCCACAGACACATCAAGCAGAAGCACAACTGATTTAAACATTGTTAAATAATAATAATTTTTTTCTTGAGCATCAAATCATGTGACACTGAAGACTGCAGTAATGATGCTGAAACTACCATTTTCATCAGAGGAATAAATTACATTTTAACATAATATTCACATAGGAACCAGTTATTTTAAATTGTGACAATATTTCTGTTTTTACTGTATTTTGATCAAATGAATGATGCAGTCCTGATGAGCAGAAGTGACTTCTTTCAAAAACAAAATAAAAACTAAAACTTTTGTTTTACGTTTCCATGTACGCAAACTGTCATAAAAAAACTATAACTACACAAAACTTATTTTAACCTTTTGATTGTTGATTATTAGTGGTGCTTTAAATCACGATTATATCGTTTTACTGTATCCTCAGTGTCAGATACATGGCTAAAGGGTCCATAATTGCAATGAACATGCAGTTAAGTGTGAAAACATTACATTCAGTTCACATTTAAGAATAGTATTTTTAAAGTAGTCCATATTGTTATAGTTTTACAATCCTGTTCCGCATGTACATACTATGAACTCATTATCAATTAAACTCCTCATTTAAAGGGATACTCCACTTTTTTTTGGAAATAGGCTCATTTTACCACTCCCCCAGAGTTAAACAGTTGGCTTTTACCGTTTTCGAATGTATTCAGCCGATTTTCTGATATTTAGAAGAATATCAGTAACCAGACAGTTCCTGGTCTCATTGACTTCCATAGTATATATGGAAGTCAATGAGACCAGAAACTGTCTGGTTACTGATATTCTTCTAAATATCAGAAAATCGGCTGAATGGATTCAAAAACGATAAAACTCAACTGTTTAACTGTGGGGGAATTGTAAAATGAGCCTATTTCCAAATAAAGTGGAGTATCCCTTTAACTCAGTACACTGTAAATTCATTGAAAATGCACATTCTGTAAAATAAAGTGTCCTTCTAGGACGGTCTTGCTCATCCGCGAACACTCCCTGTGCTCTGCTATTAATTCAGAGAGCTATTTTTACCCAAGCACAGCCACGCAATAATTACATGTTCACCATATGGCACAGTCAAGTTCCTTATAGGAGGAACTTCTGCAGAAATCGACACCCCTTCCGTAACATTAACATCACGGAACATATGGTATTAAACAGAACATGTGCGTTAACATACACGTGAGCGCTGCGTTGACTTGCACAGGAAACACATACTTAGGCCAATTCGATGCAGAATCGAAACTGTTGCACCTAAAAGAGTCTGCGTGAAGAATGCACAGCTGTGGACAGGATGTGGCCTGCGATCTTGTCGAGATGGCCACTGGTTAACTTAACTTACAGATTGCGATACTTAGCACAGAGAGGTGGGCTTCTGAAACTTTCTCACTTTCTCTGAAACTTCATATGAGCAAATGCAGTGCTATAAGGGAAACCGATGTGAACGGGTAGAAATAACCAATGGAAACAAGCAGAATCACCAACCTGTTGTAGCCATTGAGGGAGAAAGCTCCTTGCGGTGTGGCAGAAGTACTGCTCTTGAAATAGTAGACGCAGCCTTTGTGGATTATAATGAAGCGGAGCGGCCCTGTGGAATTGGCAGACAATCAATATGTTTCTCTTCAGCACATAAATGAAAAGCAAGAGAGTTTATAGACTGTCCGGCCAAAAAAAGATAAGAAGAAAAAGGCGCTGTTTGGATTTAAATTGGCAAATGCTTAAGAGTCTATGACTGGATCATTATTGCAGTGATTGTTATGTTTCTGGCATGTTATATGTTTGGCAATAGTTCTTCTAACCATAATAAATGGAGAGTGTATTTCATTTCATAAACAACCATGTAGAAAGACACATCCTGGCCATATTCCAGGATGACAATGTCAAAATTCATCAGGCTCAACTTGTGTAAGAATGGTTTGGCTGGAGCATGAAGAATCATTAATGTTGTGATGTTATTTCCATCAAGAGGTGCATCAATGTTCGGTTGAGATCTTGTATTGACAATGCAAGAGTCCAGCACTCTATAAAGTCTCCTCCAGCACATCCCAAAGACTTTCCATGAATTTAAGGTGTGAATGAATTTATGTGTAAATATGATTATTCGTGCTTCCTTCCAACCATTCTTACACAACTTGAGCCTGATGAATCTTGACATTGTCATCCTGGAATATAGAAATGATGGTCTTCCTAGATGGTCTTCCTGAGAAAGATAGCGCGTTCTTTGAACATTAAATCATGTGAATCTACTCTAGTAGCCCCTCAAAAAAGTTCACCCTCTAACAAAAAGCATTGTCAACCTACTTTATTCCTGCATGGATCAAACCACCATTAAATTCCTGAGGTAAACATTGTATTACCCATAACATTAGCCTAAATATTGAACATGTATCTATAAAGCTGTGTAGAACGGTCCTATGAGTAAGTCCTACTTTTCAGCATGGTATTTCCTAAAACTTTACCCCTAAATGAAAATGTTGTCATTATTTATTAACCATAATGTCTTTCCATTTCTTGCACAGAACAGGAAAGAAGAGCTTCTGGAGAATGTGAATGCTGAGTGAATGGGGTCCAAACAAACATTTACTTTCATTTGGAAAATATACATTTCCAAAAAAAAAAAAACAAAAAAAAAACTCTTTTGGGTTCGACAGACGAAAGAACGTCATACAGGTTTGGAACAACATGAGGGCGAGTTTCCTTTCCTCGAACAGATGTTAATGTATGTTCGATGTTTAGTCTATTGGCTGGTGGATTCCAGCGAGCTGCAAAACTCACATTTCATCAGGCTGAACTGGCTCCCTCCTTTCTTGTGCAGATACCCAGACCAGGTGACTCCTCCCGGCATGGTGAGCAGATTCTGAGCTCCGATAGCCCTCATGGGAACGGGCCAGGAGACCGCTGTAGCAGCCATGTTTCTGTAAGCAAGAAAAGGCCATGTTGTTAAGACTCGTTCTCGACAATAACTTATTTCACGATCAGCCACTGCTGGGGGGTGAAAACATCTGCACAACCACCAAGAACACTCTCGTAACCACCTAACAACATCCACCCAGACACCTGCGGCCCCAGGCCTAGGGCCAAATCACAACCGTGCAGCAATTCAACACGATATTATCTGTATAAAACACTATTCAGCGCAAATATAACTTTCAAAATCAAATCTCTCTTCATGCGGCACAAATATTAAAACCTTTAAATTTGAAGGTTTATAACCTACATTACTGAACTCCACTTTTCAAGTTAGTAGGCCTATTCTGAAGATCTCTCTGTACTGTTGGGTATTTGTACATAAAGGTTATTTCTCATTCGAAAAAATTGATGAGGCAAAAAATCTGTGTTCTTGCCCTACTTCAATGCAGTAAACCTACAAATAACTAAAAGAAGGCCTGACTACAATGGCCTCAGATATGCTTACTTCCTCAGATTACATATTTCCAGATAAACATCTGGTAGATCTTATTATCAGTGATCTTGGTGTTGTTCGTCATATTAATTTTGACATGGTGTTGATAGGCAGCCGTGGGTTAACCTCAAACCATTAGATTCACCAGTGTACGTCTGAAGCCCATGTAATACACCCAAACAATGTTCCTCCGCAAGTAATGTTATATTTCTAACACAGATAGCAATACAGAGACCAGAATTCTGTACTGTACCTTTAATAGGGAGGGATGATGGGTTTTTAACAGGCAAAAATCCGGAAGCGAGTTCAGATTTTAGCTCTTTCCGGTTCCATTGTCCTGAAGTCAATGGGATTTTTGAATGGGCTTTTGGTTAAATGCCTGAAATGAGGTCTGGGGTGAACACAGAGATATTTTCACGTTTTATTCTACAAAATGCGGTTGCTAACAACTCATTACTCAGTACTCATGTCATTGTGTTTATAACCGTGTTTTTGCAAACTCTTCAAACTCAAACCTTAAGGGAAAATGTTTGGTTACACTTTATTTCAAGGTGACATAGTAACATTGTTAGTCAAATAAGGACTGAGTAATATTCATTAATTGCATGTACTTATATGGGGTTTGGTTTAGGGTTTAGTTAGTTGTAATTATGCATAATTTACAGTTATTACTATGCAACCTTAAAATAAAGTGTTACCAAATGTTTTTAAATAAAGACTGAAAGAGCTGTCAGAAGCTTAATGATGGCGAACTTGAAGTCAATGATGAACAAAATATGTAAGCATTATAAACCTATTTTGGTCATAGAGCTTATTTTCTTCAATAAAACAATAGCCAATGGAAGATTTACTATTGTTTTTTTGTTGTTGTTTTTTTGCGAGGGAACCAGGGGGATCCGAAATTACGTGTTTGGCCTATAAAAATACATGATCAATGCCACATTCTATACAATTAAGTGCTAATTTTGAAAATAACAGATCAGATGTTTTTCTTATGTCTGTATTGATAAAAATAGATAATGTTATTTGAAACAAAGTGCTAAACCTAAATATATTTGAGCCTAATTTTAAATGATATTTTGAGCCTAATTTTGAAAGTGTTATTTCCTGAAAAAATCATGTAATTTTATCAAATCTCTGCCAAGCCCTAAAATATTTAATTGGGTAAAAATTGTGAGTGAAAGCATTTTTAATAATCTTTATTCTTACATTTAGGAAATCATGAACAACTGGAAAAGTTATGGGGCCTTTCAAATATTGTGGGGGGCCTTGGAGCCAAAAAGTTTTTTTTTTTTTTTGCAAAACTAAACAATAAACAAAAACCTTCGAATCTGAACAACTAATACTGAAGTACCAGACATAAAAAAATTACAGACATAACAAATCAAAAGGACAAGCTTTATAAACACATTGAGCAAACCCAGTCAAAACATGAAGACGAGACAGTTGATAATAATAAACAATGAAAAAACACAACAGCCGTCCAAAGAGATCTATCACAGAAGCCCTAACAAAATTCCTGCTATAGATCCACAATGTCCAAATACCATTAGTGATATCAAGAGAATTCTAATGGAATATGTCTACACATAATCACAAACTCCACATAATTGTTCTTCAAGAACCCAACTCCAAACAAACTTCTTCAAACACCCACACTGTCCCATGATCCCCAATCTGTTCCCTGACTCCACAATCGACGCATACCTTCTGCTGACGCATCTTCTGATGCTCTGCACCGCTGGACTCTCGCTGAACATATCGCCAGAAGAGACAGAGAGCTTGAAGACGTACTCGTCTCCACCACAAAACTCCCAAACCTCCAGCAAAAACTTTGAATCTAGACGGGACACTGAAAGGACAGGAAACTCTACGTTTCCTTTGGAAAGTTTGAGCCCCCCCCTTGGCTGTCGAGCGCACAGAGGAATTTGCCTATCCGGTGCAGGACGTCTGAGTGCCAGTCAGCAGATATAGATGGGAATCGAGGAAAGTCCATCTAACACTCGGTGGAGTGGCGAGATTAGAATCCCATGGGACAATTTTGACCTAAATGAGAAGTCTAATGGTAGCGTAGTGGATCTCATCATGACATTATAATATCCAACCAAAGAATTATAGTTCAGGAGCGAGCTTGTGGCAAGAGGATCCTATTTTTAGGAGTTAAGTAGAAGTTTAGAGTGCCACTGTCAGCAAAGTGCTCTTGACCTTCTTACAAACTTCCCTTCAAGGAAATTGAAAGAACTAAACGTCACTGTGTTTAAGAAGATTGTGCAAAAACCAGCCCGATCTCATGAAAGTTCGTGTGTCTATGGCACGAATGTCATTTCTCGTGGCATTTATACGGCAAAAACAGTTTTTGCGTGTATTTGGCACACGATTTTCGCGTACATATGATACGCACTTTTTTGCGTATAATACGCACGAACTCCCCACCCCCCTCCCCCCTAAACCTAACCCAGGGTTTTTTAGTGCGTACCATATACACGAAAAAACACTTTTGGCGTATAAATGCCACGAGAAATTACACTCGTGGTATAGATGCGCATCTTCATGAGACTGTGTTGCAAAAACATACAAATTATCCACCAAATCAGCGAAACGTAAAATGTTTACAAATTGCAATGAGAGTGTGTGTGGTTTTTTTTTTGTGGTGTTTCATAAGCCAGCCTCTCTATTACTGTTTGAACATCCTCTTGAGCCAACGCATTACTGATCCTGCAGTGTTTGTGCTACACCAAAAAAATTAAAAAAAAATAAATATTTTACACTTTATAGCAATCTTTGTATTTATGTTTGGTTTTATATGGTTTCGAAAAAATTATTTATTATCATTTTTCAACAAAACTTTAAATGTAATATATTATTATTACATTTAAGCAATGTAGAAGATGCTTTTATCCAAAAAAAGAAAAAAAAAAAAAAAAAAAGAAAAAAGCAATTCTTCAAAAGTCAGTCACAAGTCAAGTTAGACAACAATAATACAGGGCTCAGATTATCACTAATAAACACAAGATGTTTACGCATATCAAGGGTTTGTGCGGAGTGTGGCACGCTTGCTGCATAGCACGGAGGCGCGGGCGCGATCACTTGCATTTTCCTATCAACAGTCGAAGCAAATGAAAATACTACATCATTTCTGGTCATACAAAAAAAAAAAAAATACATAATTTGCAACTACTTTTATTTAAACTCACAATAACAAGAAAACGTTGTGCTTTTGTAAAATAAAATAAAACTATCAGGCGCACTTTGATGATCTCCGTGAACTGGAGCGCATCTCAAAAATGAACTGAGACAAAATATAGCCTACCTATATAAAGCTCGAAATGTCCGCTTTTAAACAAACAAAAAATGCAAAAAGCAAATATATGAAAGGTGCATTTCTCTCTAAAGGCGCATCCGCTTTACAGCGGAGAGGTAGATTTGTTTTCAGCCGACAGCGACACTGATTTATAAACAAGTTTATTAATAAACAATTAAAATGGGTCAATGTAAAGACACATTTATTATCATTAACAAATAAAACATCTATAAATCAGCTATGGTTCCAGAGGCTCTTCTCATTCAGCACTGCGGGGAAAAAATATATAATTTCCAGGTTCTAAATTCTAATTTGGCCTTAAAAATGGTTTCCATATTAGTTATATATTTTAAATGTTTAATAAAGGGACAAAAAGTCATAAACAAAAATATGAAAATACGTTAAAAAAAAATTGCGCACCATTGTGTAGAGTACAGTTCAAATTCAAATTTTGGTATTCAAAATTGGATTTAAAAAATAAAACAACCATTAATTTTTCGTTTTTCAATTACGGGTTAAAAAGGGAAAAACGAATGGACGCAAACATACACTTTTTCTACAAATGCATTATTTGAAATATTTTAATAATAAGGTCCTTGCACTTTTGCATCCATTCAATTTTCTTTTTTAACCCGTAATCGTCTGGCCTGGTGAGACTCCGAATGAAGGTGGAATGGATTTGAGCAGCAGCGTGGAAATCAATGCTGTAGCTAAAACGCCCATGCATTCAAATGAACATTGTATGTGTTGTTAGAGGCTTAAAAAAGGTGTGACAACAGTGAGTAGGAGTAGGCTATATAGTGCTACAGTCAGACATAACGCCCCCATTTGTGCCTGAGCGCCCCCCTCTCTGCTGTCTCGTTCACACCGCCCAACACTGTCCAAACGCCCCCGTTGAGAAACGCTACTCTAAGCTATGAAATATCAATCTTAAATGTCCACTAAAAAAAAAATGTCAGGCTCTAGGAACTGCAAAAAAATAGCAGGGTGGACAAGATTTCAGCCTTATTTACACAATTCCCTGATCCTGCTGTGACCTCATGCACTGCTCAGCAGTGATAGGAGGTCATACATAGTTTAAAAGTGCATTTGGCATTTGATGTGAATTTCAGAGGGTAAGAATGTAGCACAGATCTTGATTATCCATCGGGAATTGATTGGATCATGAAAAGCAGGCTTTTATGCCAGAATGGAGCCACATGATTGAAGAGAAGAGGCCGCAATGATTTGAATGGGGAAGATAAAAAAAAAAAAAAACCCTCTCTAAAATAACTAAATCAGTCAGAAAAAAAGACTATCTATGTGGGAATTGAAGAAGTAAAAATGTAATAAAAGGAATTAAAATTGTGTCCCATTTGTCTATTTTCCACGCCCACGTTGTTACGATGATGTCAGAGGAAAAGTTAAGTTGTTTCATTTTATTACATTTTGATGAAAGATTATAAATAAAAGTTTTTTTTTCCGCTTTGGGATAGCATTATTTACAGCATTATCTGTGAAGTGAGAAGTATCAATTTCCTCTGAAAGCAATATAATATGCATGCCTCAGTGGTGTGTCAGAGTTTCCACATGATATTGTTTTCAGCTTGTGACATTTAAACAATGTTTCCATTCACAGGAGTCAGTGACCAGAACTTAACCTGCTCTTAAAGTGTGGGTGAATATGTAAGATACAATCCACGACTGAACCCTTTTAATGCACGACTATGCGGCAAAAAACCACCCGACGCGACCAAAACAAGCTAAACTGACTGCTGAAAGCCCCTTTACTGACTGGATAACATGTCTTATCTAGCAACCATACAATTTTGACTAATATAAGTGACAAATGAAAGTCAATTTGATTTCATACTAAATCCAAGATGTCACCCATCCACTTCATTAGAGTTACTGAAGCCAACAGCTAGCAAACATGCTCCAAACAACAGCTAGCAACAGCCAAACAGCTAACAAACATGTTCACTTTTGACACTGAAAGTGATGAAAGTTTGTCACTCAAGCAAAGTTGTGATAACCATCATTATCAGGTTGTCTAATCTGGTTTAGACTTTATTCAGAGTGAAAGCCCTGTGTGAAAACTAGAACAAGAGTTTAAAAGTTATTAGCACAGCTAAAAGCACATTAAAACACCTGTTAAAACTAGATCACATATTGGTTAACCATGAAAGTCAGATGAGCGCTTCTGAGGATGAGAATCAGGATTTGCCAGATTAGTGGAATGAAATGTCAGAAGTAGTACAATTAGTACACCAGATGTCTGTATATTCTGTGTTTATGAGATAATTGGTACTCGTCCGCAAACTCTTGCTGGTGTTTTCTGCACAGCTGTTCACGGACAGCTTGATCATTTTTTCCACGCTGGTCTATCATTTTACCCACCCTAGATGACACATCAAACTAAACAAACTCTCATTGGTCACTGAACATGCCAATCAGACAGTCTCTTCTCACATTAGCGAAATTTTGTGGGGAAAATGGAAAAACAGAGAAACACAGAAATCACTTTGTTGGTCAGTGCCACAAATTTCTATGAACAGCTTAATCTGTTGTGAAATCTGCATCGCAAAATCTTTTGTCCTCACATTAAAATCCCGATAGCATATATTGCAACGCGTTCTCATCCTTTAACGTCATATAGAACGCTATATGCAAAAACGGCGCTATACTACGCACATGGCACCCGTTATCGTTAATATAACACGCGCTGTGAGGGCTAAGTTTAGGTGTGGGGTAGGGTCTGCGTGTCATATTCACGCTAAAGTCTTGGGTTCGCGTGTTATATTAACGATAAAGGGTGCCATGTGCGTAGTATAGCGCCGTTTTTTGCATATAGCGTTCTATATGACGTTAAAGGATGAGAACGGGCTGTATATTTCGAATAAAATGGCGGGATTTCACCAAACAGCGATAAATGTGACTGCACCTAAACAGGCGTTTCTTGGACAAAATGGAATTTCTGTTGCTACAGATTATACATGAAGAATACACTTACACTCGCTTTAAGTAAACTAATATTAAAGCATTCATTTTGAATTGATTTATCACAAGCTACTCATGGTTTTCTCACATAGAGGACCATTTCCTTATTATGATTATTTATGTTACAAACTAAGGATGAGAAAAGAATCTGTGGCATCAGTTTCAGTTATTATTTTTGCTCTGCACGTACATCCTTCATTTCCTGCACTTCACCTAAAATACAGCTGGTGTCCTGTTTTCAATAAAAGAGAACATGATGCACACACGTAACACGCCTCCATCAACGGCACATTAAGTTTTGGCAACATTTTAGAATAATGATCCGTCATTAATAAGTAACTATGCGGTACTACATTAACACTTCAGCTTCTACTATTAACTATTATTTTGGAAACAAGCTTAATTAATCAGTACAGTACTTACATGTACTTACAGTGTACTTACCTAGAAAGTACTGGCTAATATAAGGTAAGTACATGGGTTAGGGGTAGGTTCAGGGTTAGTACCTAGTTATTAAGCAGTAATTATAATACATAGTAAGTACATGGGTAACACGACTGTAAAAGGAAGCGTTACCCAGAATTTGTGACTAAGATAGTTCCATGTTATTCCAAAAACATCATTTTTACTTTAAAATAGTGGTCCAGATCACTATAGTAGTTCCTGCATAGGGACTAGGCAACACTTGAGTAAATAGTGATGCACTTTATGACTATATTCAGAGTAAAAATTATAACGTCTCAGACTCACATAATATTCTTTAGAATTTGTCAGTTAGTTAAGCTATTAATCATGCCAATCTAATTCAGTAACTACTCTTTCTAAATTTCCTATTATTTACTGATTGTTTCAGCTCGTTTTTATATTAGTTAATAGTACAGTAGCTGAAGTGTTAATGTGGAACTGCATAGTTTCTCATTAATGACGGACCATTGTTCTAGAGTGTTACGTTTTTTTCAAACATCTGCCCACAGATGTTAGTCAGAACAACATTTCATAGTCTGCTGGATGTGCCCCCACATTATAACGTGTAGAAATGCAAAGTGTATCCTGTCTAAAAAAGGTCATAAGAACACCATTAACATGGGGTAGGAGTTTAGTGGTAAACGTGTATATGTAACATCCATATTGTGGCCTTGAGTACGGCAGGGGTTTTCCCTGCAATCATTATGAATGAAAAACACATATAGTACATTTGAAATTTGTTTAACTTTACATTAAATCTGCAACCTGAATTTTACCAGAGCCACATGACTGGAGTTAAAATACAGATTATATGTGAACAATTATATAGGTAGAACTGTACTCTCTAGCACCACAAACCACGCACCTTCTCAATTATCTTAAAAACGACAATAATTCAATGACTCCCATTTACTTTAACACACATGGTCGACCATAGCACAAGCTCACTATTGTAGTAACCCTCAAACTTGTGGGAATTACTTTCACTTTTCAAACAATTGACAACAAAACACTCTTTCGTACATCAATGTTGTTGTTTCGTACATCAATGTTGTTCTGTCCAAATGGACAGAAGTGAAGAAACCCGCATACTTACTTGTTACAGAAGTCCTGGATGCACATCTTCGCATTTGACTGTTGTAAATGGCTGAAGGTATGTTTTTTTTTCATCGAAAGTGCCATTCGTACAGGCTTGTTTTTGTCACCATGTTTTACAGGTTGATGTTCAGCGTATGGTCGGAAGTTGAATGAGTTAGTTGAGAGTTCAGGACCGATAGAGCAGAGGCGAGCAGTGATCGCAGACTCATGCACAGTGCAAGTCATTTCCTCTCAGGGCCCACATTGGTGTGTGCTTTTTCTGTGTCACAAAGTCACTTCCTTTTGGTTGCTGTATGGACAAACTGATTGGCCAAAGTTCTTAGGACTTGAATTCACCGGCAGGGACTTTCCACCTCTTTTAACATGAAATTACGTCGTCAAGACGGCGGCTCTGACAAACTTGCAACAGCTTTTGTTGATTTCTAGAAATGTCTCAAAGCTCAATTCTTGGACACTAGGTTGATTTATATCTAAATCACCTAGACAACAACTAAAGCCTGAAAACAGATCATTTTGTGTGAAACTTAATAGTTTCATCAAGGTTGAGTGTAGGTACTATCACTATTGAACCATTCCCTAATCCTAATTACTAAACTATAACACTCTATTCTGATGACCCCTTTTGAACATTCAGTTGACTATTAGTAACTTTCCAACGACATGGCGTCGACTAACTCTCATTTGAGTATTAGTGGACTGTCTGCTTAATATCTGATAACTATTTGTGAAGCTCCTCTACTATGGGGTTAGAATTGTTGCATTATTCCAAATAAATAAATTAATATTCACAAATAAATGTTAAGAGATTCACAAAATGTTTATCAAATTCATAAATAAATAGATTAAGATCCACAAATAAATGTAAGGAGTTTCACAAAAAAAAAAAACACAGTTTTGTTGTAAAACACAGCTCTGCCTGGCATTTATTTGTGAACTGCTTCTTGTGCATTTGCAAATCCCCTCACGCATCTGTGGATTTTAAAACACTTAGTGTTGACGTCTAGACAAATCTCCAAATAAGTGGACTCCACCCCCGTTTCCTCAAGCCAATCAGATAACGGCCACATGAAAGGAGCAGTAATAATCTTTGGGCGCTTAATTCAAATTGAGCTGAACTGTTTGTGTGGTTAAAGGGATACTCCACTTTTTTTTTTATAGAAATAGGCTCATTTTACCACTCCCCCAGAGTTAAACAGTTGAGTTTTACCGTTTTCAAATCCATTCAGCCGATTTTCTGATATTTAGAAGAATATCAGTAACCAGACAGTTTCTTGTCTCATTGACTTCCATAGTAGGAAAAAATATACTATGGAAGTCAATGAGAACTGAAACTGTCTGGTTCCTGATATTCTTCTAAATATCAAAAAAACGGCTGAATACATTCGAAAACGATAAAACCCAACTGTTTAACTCCGGGGGAGTGGTAAAATGAGCCTATTTCCAAAAAAAAGTCGAGTATCCCTTTAAAACAATTTGTGTGGCTAAAAAACTCTGGAGTTTAAGGCCTCTTTATATTTCCATCAGGATAAACTCAAGGAATTATGATCATCACAGATCCCGATCATCATGATCAGTAACACCCTCTCTACGCCGGCAAGAGGTGGTGCGACATAATCATACTTATATTGACTAGTGCTGGCTACTGGAACATTCATATTTCGTGATACTGTCTACACTGGATACAGTATCGCATATGTATCGCAGAATATCGGAGCGTGACACGATGATTCATTGATAGTAATTGGATGCCCGTTCTTCTTCTGAAGTAGCGGCTACTACGCACAATTAGAATTATGAGGATATGATTAGCACATTTGCTTTGCCCAGTGTAGACAGCCTCGCTCGCATGGGGTAGACGCGATGTAATAAATTACAGAACATATGATTTTGCCTTTTAAAGCACAATCACAGTGATAAATAGCTATAGGACATACATAAATGTCATGTAGGGCTACCAAATATGAGCCCAAATGGCCACCCGCAATGTAACAGTACAAGCATCAAGATCAGCGTAAAGGTACGAAAGCTGTCACTGGGGTGGTACCTTTTTGAAAAGGTACCGCCCCAGTGACAGCTTTCGTACCTTTTTTTCTGACAGTGGGTAGGGTTGGATGCTGCAAATAAAAATCCCTATTTAGCCTACTTTAGATGCTGTATTAGTTACTATTACCATAAAAAACTATTAAGTCTGATTCATATGAAGTATTATTTGTGTAATGAAGTGTTTTAACCAATCAACAAATGCATATCGCTTGTCTGCCTGGCATATTTCACTTTTAAATGCATGATACAGTATCTTTTAGAATGCAACAACCTGTCACACGTTTAGAATTAACCCACCTATTAATTCTCTACAAACAAAGGGAATCGTAAAACAGGAATTATTTAAAATACTATTTACCCAGACAGCAACATAGTGTCGGCTCAGATCCGGCCCACATTCGGGCTGTGTGAAATGAGATGTGGGCCGGATCTGTTGGTGTCTGGGTATAAAGCTTTATAGATTGTTAGATCCACGGAGCAGATCATATGCAACATTAAAACTCGTTGACTGAAGAAGTGAAAAGCTGTTGGCTGTTGTCTGACAGTAATTTCACATGTTACACAAACTCATATATTTATCACGACGTTGAACCAGGTTATTCATCAGCCAGCTAAATACTGATGATGTTCTTTTCTATCTTGAATAATGTGACGCTTCCATATACAGTACACGTCATTCACGTAACAGAGATGTAACGCCCTGTTTCTCTGGCTTTTTCCAAGGCTCATAAAAATTGTGGCTTGGCTTGATATATTCAAATTTTAAACATATTTTGCTGTAGCAATTGTATGGGCATTATGCATACACTTCCTATTTGAGTCAATGCAGATGAATGTTACCATAAACTTTATTTTCCTCAAATTTTCCTCAGACTGTGAATTTGATACATTTTTGTGAACCTCTTTACATTTATTTGTGAAGATTAATCTATTTATTTGGAAAAATGCCACAATTCTAACCCCATACTCAACAGGCATTATACTGACTATAATTATGTCAACTTACCCTACTAGTCAACTAATACTCTACTAAAACTCTAATGAGAGTAAGTAGACATGTAAGAGCCACATTAGTCAACCGAATGTGTTAAAGAAACTGTCAAAATAAAGTGAAACTAAACATTGATGTGTAAACTTTGAGGTTTCTGCTACATGAATGATCCTTCAATTGTGTCCTTTTATTTGGGCAATAAACATGGGCAATACAATCCTGAGTCAAGTATTGAATCAAATCTTGGGTCAGAAACTCTTTGACCCATTAGCCATCTGGAAATTACCCAGAACAGACGACAAATGCCCAAGCAACCCCTTACATCGTGGCGGCAACTTTCACAGGCATGAACAACACAATGTAAAAGAAAAAAGTGTACATTTACATTTTGAACACCAGCATTTATTCAAATATGGTCAGCTTCCTGAAATACAGGTGAAGAGTTCAGATGCAAAAGCCTCTAAATGCCATTTGAAACTTTCTTCTTTAATGATGATTTTTACCAAACTTGTATATTTAAGTTCAGTAATTTCACTTAAATAACAATTAATATGTAATTTTCATTGCCATTTAAGTGAAATCACTGAACTTAAATATACAAGCTTGATAAAAATTATCATTCTAGAAGAAAATTTCAAATGGCACTTAGAGGCTTTTGCATCTGAACTCTTCAGGTATTTACAAAAGTGTTTTCTTACTTACTATTACATGAACACAGTTGCCTCTTTAATACACACCAAACTACATAAACTCTGTGATCTAAATGTGTAGATGAGAATGTTTTTTTTTTGCATCAGACTTTAAAGAGAATTAAAACTACCTCAGTAAAAGTACCTCAGTTATTTTGAAAAGTGTAACCATAGAGTTACTACTATACTAAATTTAATCTTTCAAATAGAAACATAACATAGTAACACAATTATGACATTTTTAATGCAAATATGACATTGTTTGAGATGTCTTTGTTATGACAACTTGACATAAACCAATACATCATAACCTGTCAGTGTCTTTGTCATGACAACTTGACATTACTGAGACAACACAACCTATCATAAATATGTCATAAGCACGACATAGCAGATGAATTATCAAACTTAAGAAACCACTTAGCTTTATGGGTTAACAACTTTCAGGTGGTTGGTTTTGACATTGGCTGTCACAAGGCCATTTTAACTGTTTTCTTGACCTCAACTACAGTGGTACAAATTGAATTTGTCATTAAAATGTTATAATGGGATTAATTGTAAATGACCCATCAGTGTCAAAAAGCAAAACAAATTTCAAACTCTAGTTAATATCTGCATGTATGACACAACACAATCTAAATGATCTTTAACCCGATCGATCTTTAACCCAAACCACAAACGGCGGATAATGAACCTAACCATACATAAAGTACACATTTCAAAACCACTAAATTATCACAAATGATTTCTACATTGAAATATTCCGTTGCACCTACTTGTCAATTAACTCTCATTAGAGTATAGTGTGTTAGTAGAGTATTAGTAGGCTGGTATAGGGTTTGAGTTAGAATAAGCTGACATGTACAGTACTGTAGTAGCAAAAGTTACTTAGTCAGTCTAATGTCTGTTGAGGAGCATCACAATAAAGAGTAACTGAAGGCTGCATGTCATGGCAGTTACAACACCGGCACTACACTTATGATGATATACCTAATTTTTGGTTTCATTTAGGAAAGGAAAGTTTACCTTCAGCATCCTCTAAATATACAATTGAGCAGAAATCCCCCGATAGAGGATGTGAATTACAACGAGTTCCTTCTCCTTTTCATCTGTTTGGTGGGAAGTACACAAGTGTACTCAGATTCCCATGATCAACCTCAATATTTTAAAGCAAAATCAAAATCTAGAAAGCATCAATTAACAATGACGATGAATTTTATTTAAAATAACAAAACGACTTACCCATTGAGATGATCTAATGGAGGCTTGGCTTGTACGCTTAAAGTGAGTAGTTAGTAGTGAGCACAAGTCCACTTCCTCTCTGCTACACTTAAACATGCTGTGTATGACCCTCCCATTTACAACTCGCCTTTGTTCTGTTGCTCATCGAGAGCTGGTTCAGCCGAACTGCCAAGAACAGCTCTAGTCATTTTTGCACGGTGTATGTAAAATTCACTTCATGGTCAAAATTCTAACAATTATCCACTTTAGACATTTTACTAACTTTATGCACGGTACCTTAGCAACTACATGTCAACTAACTGTCATTAAAGTAATATATCTGATAACTCTTTATTGTGATGCTTCTCAACAGACATTATACTGACTATAAGTAACTTTGCAACTACAAGTCAACTTATTCTACTAACCAGTCTAATGAGAGTTAGTCTACATGTACTTGCAAAGTTACTCATAGAAGGAAGAAAGCCTAAAGTGGGTCATTGAAATAAAGTGCAACCAAATTCTTGTGTTCCGTGTCTAGATATGAGAAGTATTGTCACATGTATATTTTACAGTCGAAAATATGTTTGTGTCATATCACAATCTCCTCCTAGAAAAACATTATTGGCATTTCCTGAAAAAAAAAAAAAAAAAAAAAACGCCAGTGGTTGCAAGATAGCTGAGGAATGGTGTTAAAGTTTTCACTAAATTTAGGTTTTAGTTCTCCATTAAAAAAAACAAGTTGCGTCATGACATGCAGTGCTGTCGGCTTGTTTTCTGCTGGCTGTGTGTTACGAGAATCAGTTTCTAATGCACCAACACAAGCAAGTAAGTGAACCGAACACTTTTTACAGTGAATTTATTTGTTTTATAAAAGGTGGCTATACTGTTAAATTTGCTGTTGCACTTATGCAAATAAATGCAATAATGATAGTCAATGCTAGATTTTAAAACTTTTTTGTCTTGCTGGCAAAGGCCATTTACACAAACTCCACCACCATTGTCTGGTTAAGCCGGACAAAATTAAAAGAGAAACCGTTCAGATGACTAAAGCAGCAGAGCGAACTGTACGGATAGCGGCTTTAGCTTTTGACATGTTTTAATCTGCCTTTTCCAATCTCATTCTTCTCATTTTTTTCCATCACACATCAACTCTGAGAGGAGTTTATTTTAAATAAAATTAAGGGTTTACCCTTTAAAGTTGAAATAAAGGGTAACACCTTATTTCGATGATCCACTTTAGACATTCTACTAACTACTAAAGTAATTTTGCAACTACATGTTAACCAACGCATTCTCACCCCAAGGCGTCACCTTTTGACCATGCTTCAATATTTTATGCTTTAGGCGCCCTTTAGCGTCAGTTACATGATGCGATCCTACGGCGTCATCTAACTGACGCTAAAGGAAAAGCGTCAGTTAGATGACGTGGGAAGGTTTAGGTCTGGGGTGGGGATAGGGTTACACGCGATCCTAGGGCGTCATCTAACTACTAATGAGAGTTAGTCGACATGTAAGTCCGATATTACTTATAGTCAACAGAATGTGTTAAAAGGACCATGAAAATAAAGTGAAATCACATTAAGAGCCAAATGGTCGACTCTTAATGTGATTTCGACTCTTAATGTTAGTCGACATGTAAGTCCGACATTACTTATAGTCAACAGAATGTGTTAAAAGGACTATGAAAATAAAGTGAAAGCACATTAAGAGCCAAATGAGTATTTAATATAGCCTACTTATAACTGAAACTGGATTTAGGGGTGGACATTAGAGACAAATGTCCCAACAAGACAGCATCCATGACATTAATTAATACATATGTTACTACTGTATTCTCTTTCATTATGTACTGCAATACACTGAGGTGCAAATAGTATTTTTCACTAAGTATAAATAACTATTGGCATCTAACTATAACTTACACATAGAGAAAATAGACTCTGCATTAAAATAAAGTCAGTAATATCTGATTAAAAGCAACAGTTGACTGAAAAACAACACAAGACCACAAAGAGAGGAAGTACTATAGAGGCTGTGTGGTTGTAGGCTTCCAGAAAGTGGCATGTAAATGAGCACAGTGAAGTGAGAACTAACTGCGAGCCTTTTTAATGTCTTATTGTTTGTTTTCCATGTAAGTTACCACTATCGTCCACCCACACGGGGCTATTCGAGAACATTTCCATAAAGAACACACATGAAAAACATCACCAGAAAGACAAATGTAAGAATGCATGTATGTAAACTTTACCACAAAATGTTTTACTGTATATAAATAGTTCTGTCCCTTTTCGGGTCTGTATGTTTTCATAAATCAATCTTGAGTGAAAAACGATGAGCGAAGACCGGTGAGACACATTTTCCACTTGAAAGATGTTTACGATTTCCACAGCCGCATGCACATTAACTGTATGAAAATGCTACAGAATGCAGAATCAGCAATGTATCTTTTCTTGCTAATCTCTGACACTACTTCTTAAAGTGATCTTTGCACATGTAGAAGCGTTTTTTCTTGACATGATTTGAGTGTTTAGAATCCAAATTTATGGGACAGTTTCTGTCAGATTTCATTGGTGATTTATTTTCAAATATTAAATTGAATCATAAGCTTGCGTTTCAAAGATGGCCGCCAAGTGAAATGACTTGCCTTATAGGGAGCTTTGGCGGAACCAACCAGAGCGCAAGTAAGACGCATATTAATGTTTTCCTAACATCAAAGGTAAACTATATTCCTATTGATAAGTATGTTGTTGAAGCCATGACTTCATTAAATATCCAGGACCAACAAGCATGATGCCACAGGCTCGGGGTTTGGTTGACTAGCATTTTATAGTCAGCAATGGTAGAAGAGGAATCTAGCATCAAAAAGTATGATTATTGCATTATTTGCAATATGCCAAATGGCTTTCATCTGTAACCGGAGAAGATCTAGACGAGGACCCTCATTCAACTTCCTGTGTGAGATGCGATTTTTAAAATATCTTTGGGTCAGTACGATTATGGGTAACACTTTATAATACGGGTGCACTAATATGCATTAATTCATGCTTAACTAATGCACAGATAATCATGAGTCAATGTATAACTCATGAAGAACCAAACCATTAATTATTGATTGCATCAGCAAATAATAAAGAGTCTATATGATTAATAGATTAAGTAATACATTCATTGCTATTAATTCAATGTGTCATTGTGTAATAATTCGTTAATAACATGTTTTATTAACTAATAGTGTAAATGAATGTGTTAATTACAACAATTAGTCAAAGCTATGCACTTCAACTTCCACTTGTCTGCTTTAATTAATCATTAGCTAATGATTTGCAAAGGTATCATTATGTTATGACTTTACTTGTTGGGGCACGTCATTATTAACTAGTCATTTGTCGTAATTTGCACATGAATTTGCAGTAACAATGAAGTAATTAATCATGTATTAATGCATATTAGTGTACCTGTCATATTATCTGGAAGTTGAAATACAAGGTTTTGGCTCATTCTAGTAATTAACATATTAATTAACACTATTAGTTAAAAATAAGTTATTATGGAATTAATCAACAATTACATAGTTCATTAATAGCAATTCACGTATGAACTAATACATTAATCTTACAGACTCTTAATTAGCTCCTAATGTGGTAATCATTAATGAATAGCTTAGATAATCATTAGTTACACATTAGTTCACACATTCAGTATAATCTGTGCATTAGTTAAGCATGAATTAATGCTTATTAGTGCACCCGTATTGTAAAGTGTTACCCGATTATGTCTCTTATGCTCATCAAGGCTGCAGTGATAAAAAATACATTAAAACAGCAATAATGTGAAATATTATTACAACAAAAAATGAATACATTTTAAAATATAATTTATTCCTGTGATCAAAGCTGAATTTTCAGCATCATTACTCCAGTCTTCAGTGTCACATGATCCTTCAGAAATCATTCTAATATGAGGATTTTATGCTCAAGAAACATTTATTATTATTATCAATGTTGCAAACACTTGTGCTCTGCAGTATTCTTGTGGAAACTGAAATATTTTTAAAGGATTCTCCGATGAATAGAAAGTTCAAAAGAACCACATTTATTTGAAATTAAAATCTTTCGTAATAATGTAGCATTTACCAATTACTTTACTGTACAAATTTTGGAATGGTTGTTTATATCTGGTCACAAATTAGATTATTATGAAAATTCTCTTTATGTCATGTGGCTTCTCTTGGTGCTCTCATTATAGACATTTTTTACACAATATTTAGGGATAAATACCAGTCTGATAGCACTTAAATATCAAAGTGGTTTCTTTGTGCGGCCTACCAAACAAAGCCACATCACAGGAGCCCTTGACTTCTGCAGATTAATGAACATCAGACGCTGTATTGAAGTAGGTCATGTAAGCAGAACCACTAATTACTCTCCATTAAAAGTAGTAAAGTCTCTGCAAAGGCACTTTGAGGTATATTGCACAAACTAATCTGACAAAATGCATCTTCTTTGATAGAGCTTATTCTAGACGAGTCTTCAGTGTTTCTTGTTTTTATCTGTTTGCTTTGTACTGAATAACTGTGTATGATTATATTACTTTGAAAGAGATTCATAAAATCTGAAGTGATGCATAGAGGAGCAAAGCTTGTCCTTTGCACTTGCATGCCTACTCACATCTCAGACTGTGACTGACGCAAGTCTTTAGCCCACGCATCTGGGACCAGTTTCTATTATTATCTCCCATTCAACGGAAATATTACAATGACTCAAAAGACCAGATTTTTTTTGTCAGAAAAAATATGGTGTGTTAATAAAAAACAAGTAATTCAGCTTAAAGTCCCTTTTCTCTTTTACTTATTGAATTTAAAAAAGACAAAGCTTGCATTTATTCTGGATTTATGGTAAAACATAATGCTAACATTTTTTTTTATTATTATAGATCTTCTGTACTCATCTGCATTTGACTAGAGTATTTTTTTTCATTATAAACTAAATACTTCTAGACATCCCCCTCTTATACTTTCTATAGTTTTTCTGTGTCAAAACAAAGTGGCATAATACATGACAAGCAATCACCCTTCACAGCACTGAGAACAGGAGTTCCCTAGGATACTTTGGTTGGTTTGGTTGATTGCGCACCTTCTTCTAGTCAATGCCGCCACCTACTGTTGGAGACACATACTGCAAAAAAAAAAAAAAAATAAAAAATAAATGAAAAAATAAAAAAATAAATAAAAAAGTGAACCTTCTAACAAAAAAACAGAGAGACTTGTTTTGGCAAATTTACTAAGCAGTGTTTATAGATTGTTTGAAACTGCATTTCCATTTAATTGTTTTTGTGTCTGAAAAGCAGAGCGGTTTACCCAGCTGAGTACAAACAACATTGGACCTCATTGACTTTGACTTGAAAAAGAGAAATACTTAAAAGTATATCATTCGTAATAATTATGTTTTGATTATATGTAGGCTAACTGTTTTAAAGTCCGCCTGTGGTCAATCATTTATCCCTTAAACTTGAACACCAAAATGACATATTTAAAAGTTTTTTCCTGTGAAAATAAATGTTCACGCCTTAAAATAGCTTGAATGTAACTGCAGTCTTGCTTAATTTAGTATAAGCGAGTATAAATATGCAAATTAGCCTCAAACGCTGCACAATGGTAACCTCTTTACAACATCGGACACATAACGGTAATTGCTTTGCTACGTTATCAAACTGCTAATAATGTGTTGCTAATGTTACACAAACTATTTTACCATTGACAGTTGAGTCAGACAGGTGCCTTCTAAAAATCATCAGCATAACATAACGTCATATCCGTTAAATTGCTATATTTACTTGATTTTTCACATCAGCAGAAAAATATAGCGGAATAACCTAGCTCGCTGTTAATGATAGCCTATGCTAAAGCCTGTAAAAATCTGTAAAAATCTCCAAATGCTCCATGTGAAACTGCAGTCTTCCAACATTTTACTATCATGTCAATTGATTTGATTAATATGCGCGAGGGAGAGAGAGCAAGACAGCACTCACTTGTGTTGTTTGAAGACGTGAAAGAGCGCGCGCACGGCCACAGCACAACTCACTTCCTGGAGGTGTACTGCCCCCATCTGGTATGGAATATGGAGCATGATTTGATTTTTTTTTGACACAAGGCAGCTTTAAGAAGAAAATACTTAGCATGGTAATGACTTATGAATTAACACATAGTTTGTCTTAAAGCACATAAAAAAACCCCCACCACATAGACATATGAACAACATTAAAAACTTGATTTTCACCACAGATTGACTAAATAATAAACAAAAATCAAATTTGTGATAGGTCTAAGTTTACTTTGAAATAATTTATAATTATTTTATCATCAATCACATTACCATAATTTTTCATTTACATTTTTTTATGATATAGGGCTATTGTTATAAAGCAAAATGAAACCCCTCACTTACAACACAGAATTATTGTCTGTGTTGACAGACAATCAACATAGTTACATGCATATTATTCAGATTTCTGTTTAAAATTGTGGTTGTAGTGGCCCACTATAATAACCATCTGCACCAGTACTGGGAAAACGTGTGTATTACAGCAAGGCGGTCACTTAAGCTCACACGGCCTGAGACGGCCTAATTACAGCAATTTGCTGAGACATCAACACCTTTTATTTCTTTGACGTCAACTGATGCTGGTCACTCTGTTTCCTCAGTACCCTCTTAAACAGATATATGTACGTAGTTTATGAACAAACATTAAAAAACAAGCAGAAGACCACTGATAATTTCTTTGGCACAAGAATATGGATAATATTGTTACACCAGAAGGCAATATTAAAAAAAAAAAAGAAAAAAAAAAAGTATGTTTGCACTGTGTGAGAAACCGACAGCTCTGCTTCATTGCTCCTTCCTCAGCCCTTGTAAAGTCCCTCAAAACAGACATTTTACAGGATTAACATCTCTGACAGGAAATGGAAAAAAAGCATGTCAGAAACCCCTGCTACAGTCGCCCCTTAAAATAGCTGCTTCTCAAGACAAGTATAGCATCAAATAAAAGATACAATCCTATTAAAAGAACCAAGAAGGGCTAAAGATTCCTATACTTAAAACACAAGTGAACTACTTAAGAGCACACAAAAAACATCTGTTGATTTAACAAAATGTGACCTTTTTTTGACCAAATGTTTTTAAAGTAAGGTTCGACATCAGCATGAAATTAAATCTCACACTATTTACTTCCTTGAAGGTGCACTACAGAACTTTGGACCATAAAATTATGGTATTTTATGGTAAAATTAACTGGTATGTCCCTCTTTGGCTAATGTACTTTCAAGATGGAGGGGCAACATGGCGACCAACATTAGAACCCCTTACCCGTATGTATTTTCAATTGCTTATTATACACTCACAAGAATGGTAAATGGTAAATGGACTGCATTTATATAGCGCCTTTATAGACCTAATGGCCACCAAAGCGCTTTACATTTGCCTCACATTCACCCATTCATACACTCATTCACACACCGACGGCGGTGTCAGCCATGCAAGGCGCCATCCAGCTCGTTGGGAGCAGCTGGGGTTAGGTGTCTTGCTCATGGACACCTCGACACTTGGTCAGGTGGAACCGAGGATTGAACCACCAACCTTTCGGTTCGTAGACAACCCAGATGAACCACTGAGCCACTGCCGCCCACTGCCGCCCCTGGCCCAAGAATACTTTACTACTTGAACGAAGTAAATATACATAAATGAACACATATATTTTTGAAAGAACTGAGTGTTTTTAGCTAACAATAAACTAAAAGAGTTACACAGTGTAGCTTTGCAGCGCAGTCTCACCCCAAGACGTCATATAACTTTTGACCATACGCCAACACCCGCCTTTTTAGGGTACCCTTAAACGTCGGTTACATGACGTTATCGGATCCTAACCCTACCCCAGACCTAAACCTACCCCTAAACCTACCCTGTCACCTAACTGACTTTAAAGGTAAAGCGTCAGTTGTATGACTGCCCGGGATCGTCAACTAACCGACGTTTAAGGGTACCCTAACAAGGCGGATGTTGACGTATGGTCAAAAGACATCCCAAGACGTCAGTTATATGACGACTTGGGATGAGACAACACTATCTCACGACCAATTCGTACGAATTCGACGCATGATTAAAAAGTGGCTAATTCGTACTAATTCGTACGACCTCACTCGTACTAATTCGTACGATTTGTCTAAACCCACGTGATGGTTAAGTTTAGGGGCGGGGTAAGGGGTAGGTCATTCGTACGAATTCATACGAGTTGGCCAATTCGTAAAATATGTACGATTTAGCAAAATCGTATTAATTCGTACGAGTGAGGTCGTATGAATTGTTACGAATTAGCCACTTTTTAATCATTCGTCGAATTTGTACGACTTGGTCGTGAGATCGGGTTGGATGAGACAGTGTTAAGTTTTAGGCATTTATAAGCACTCGAAAAAGGTGTTCAGGAACTTTATGTTACCGTGTCCCAGGTTTTTGACACCTGAGGACAAAAGGACTAAGACTTGTGCTTTACTTGTGCATCTTCACTATAGAGAGATTCACTATGAGGAAGCTCCATTCGCAAGGCCCAATCCTCAAGGAATGTGGAACAAGCGTTTTGAGCCTGTGCTGAGGCACAGCAGAGACTTAAGTCATTGGGTTCACAGGTCGAGCTGGCAGAGGAGTTCCAGAAAGGTATGTCTTTTGCATTCCTCAGTCACTGGTCAAGCCGGTGGTACCTTGCATACAATGGCAGTGTTGCAATCATACCAGGCAGACCTGCTTAAAGGTTTAGATTGGGGACAGGGATTGTCTCCTGAAGCTGTCGCTGATCTGCGCCGCACCACAGATCTAGCACTCAGGGCCAACAAACCACCAGACTCTGCCATTGGTCGTTCAATGGCAGCAATGGTGGCCACGATGAGCTATCTGAACTTGGCAGACATCAGGGAGAAGATGGTTAACTTTCTTCTTGATGCACAGGTCTTGCCCTCAGAGCTTTTTAGAGCGTCGATAGAGATGATAGTCGGTAGGTTTAGTGAAGTGGGGGTGGTTGGCGGCTTTCAGGAAGTACATCAGTACATGCCTGGGGGTCCTGGTCCATCACAGTCTGAGGATTGGAGGCAGGGCTAGAGGGAGAGTGTGGCCAATCGTGCTCCTTCTAATTTGAGGAGCAAAGCACAGAGTAGAGATCTAAGGGAAGTGATTGAAAGAAAGCAATTTGGTAAATAGGACCGAATCCCTCCTTGTTCTTGTCAATGGCCAGTGCTGATTGAATCAAGTATGGGTTATAGCAGGTCCTAGATGAGTGTGATTGAAGGGTCGATCTGCCTCCCCCAGATTTCTTGAGTCTTTAAGTAGGATAGATCCCTGGTGGCTCCCTTCTAGAAGGCAGTGGTATCTAGGGTTGTAGCTAGTGCTTCCTTTGGTAGGATGCTCTTCAGGGTTGAGCCTCAACCGGACCCTGTAGAACTTTAGATGAAATTGCCTTTTTAGCAGCTCCTCTTGTTACCAGCCACCTTTTTTAGGTGCTGGAAGTCTTGGCACCCTGGGCAATTTTGGGCAGTCCTTCTGGGTTAAGTATATAGTAGAACCCTCTCATACTGTCAGAGTTTTAAAGTCCTCCACTCCATGTTGGAGCCAAAACCAATCCCTTAAAACCTGGCAAGTAGAGGTTAATTTGCCTTTTTAGCAGCTCTTCTTGTTATCAGGCACCTTGGCTGGGACTCTTGGGGTCCTAGACTAGACCAGCCAGGGTATAAGCACTTTCCCCCGATCTTTCTCAGGTAGTCGAGCTGAAGCTCCTCTGCGACTTCCTAGAGGTTAGAGTTATTTGTAGCGAGGAGGTTGAATAGTTATTCTTAATGGAAACCCCCATGTTTGCTCCCTCTGGTAGTGGTAGTGGTAGGTCAGGGTAGCATATTGAAATCTGTCTCCCTGGGCCAGTATTCCCAAATAGCTGTGTCAATCTGAGGCTGGGCCTACAAGAAAGGGAGGAAGGTTAAAAAAGGCAGTGACTTTCCTTGTCAAGGGGCATATGAGCTTGGGTAATGGTCGAGAGAATATTATCACTAGATAGCCTAGTGAGTCTGCGGATGTGCCCTGTATGATTTTCAGACACTGGTCACACTGATGGCATTCCCCAAAGTATCAATCCAGCCACAGCGCCTTGTTCCCCTTCTCAGGGAACCATGGTTATAGTCGTAATCTCAGGCATTTTCTGTATACAGACATAGTAACCAAACTCCATCGCACACCTGCAGGTGATAGGTGCGTCAGATAATAAGACCAGCTAGTCATTCAAGCAGATAAGGAACTCCCGCACACTATCATTACTTGCACTTTTTAATCAAGTTTATTCACACACAACGTTTCGGTCACACGACCTTCGTCAGGAGTATACAAAATGTTCTATAACATCTCTTTTTAAATGTGTACATGACCACTCCACAGAACTCCATCTGTAAACAATTAAGCTCATTAGGAGTACATAATTAGCCCCACATCACAGACAACTACAAATTGTAATAGATAACAAAATTAGTTAAAGTCACCCCGTAGACAAAAAAAAAAAAAAAAAAAAAAAAAAAAAAAAAAAAAAAAAAAAAAAAAAACACACATAATTATCCAACAATATCAAGTTGTACTTCCAAACAATTGTAACAGTCGGGCTCCTTAGCCACTAAAACTCATAACAAATACATAATATATATATATATATATAAAAAAAAAAAAAAAAAAAAAAAAAAAAAAAAAAAAAAAAAAAAAAAAAAAAAGAAATTCACTATAACATTACATTAAACAATGCTTCGTCATTCATACCCTTAGGTGATAAAGTTTGAAGAGTGTAGATCCAGAACAACTCACGTCTCTGTAGAAGTAATTCTATGTCGCCCCCTCTAGGTGGCAAAGTCACTTTCTCAATCCCACAAAACCGCAAAGAAGCAACATCGTGATTCAAAGTCACAAAATGTGCCGCAACTGGATAGTTCATATCTTTTCTTCTGATCGAACTTTTATGTTCGCTAATTCTTTGTTTCAATTGTCGTGACGTTTTCCCCACATAGCCGATACCACACGGACAACGAATCAAATAAACCACATGAGTGGAAACACAAGTGATCACAGATTTAATGCTATACTTTCTGCCAGTTCTAGGGTGACAGAAAAATGATGTTTTGAAAGTATTGTTACACTGGGCGCAATTACCACAACGATAAAAAGTGCAAGTAATGATAGTGTGCGGGAGTTCCTTATCTGCCTGTATACAGACATGCAAGAGCAAACAACATGTGCCTGGTATTCCCCATGAAATCTGACCAGACAACTCAAAATATAGTTGGTCATTTAAGATGCCAAACACCTTGCCTTGAAAGTATTTTGTGGTGGAAATCTTGATTGATACAGTATTACATATTTACTCAAGTTAGTGTCTACAAATAAGCTTCTTCTATCTGTTATGAGTGAGTCATTGCAATGCAAAATGCAACATGCCATATTTTTTCTATTTTTCTTCATTCACTTAAGCAATAAACCAAACATTAAGTTAATTTCAGTTTTGTGTTGATACTCAAGTATCCTTATTAAAATGAAATACAGACCCATGAAAAACATGTTACATCTGTGTTTTAGGACAAAATAGTGCAGAGGAGGACTTGCTTCCAAAATAGACAAACACATAGACAGACCACACTCCTTGAAAACACCGCACTTTCCTGACCTTTCTTAAAACATCTCCAGCATATGGCTGAACAGGTTAACGTAATAGACATCGCCCAATTGTGACCATCTAAGTCTACTCCCTCCTCAGAGAAGGCTGAACTTATGCCGATCTTGCAGCCTCCGTGTGACTCTGTAATTACCTTTGAAGAGGCCCAGTAATGGGTGAGCGTTGGCGGCGACAAACCAACACCACATGTAACTTCCAGGAAGCTTATGCTACAGCTTTACCCACTTTCAGTGTTTAGAGAAAGGACAGGATGCAGGGATGATGGGTACTCTTTGGGTCATGGTCATCCCTATAGATCATCATATTGGTTTGCCAGTGACTAGTTTGACTAAGCTCTTTGGGCTAAGAGTGACAAATGTTTTGACTGGACATATAATTGAGAATTTGTGAAAAATTAGATGACCAACTGGACTTAAAACAAACTTTTGCCCACTATTATTGACATTTCTGTGGTCTGCTATTGTTTGTTCGTTTCTTTTTACAGATGTTTGTCCCACAGAGGACATGTTTTTCATGGCAAGTTTAACAGTAGCAAAGGCTTTTTAGTTTAGTCGAATAGATTTTTGGGCACATGCATGATCTGACTTTTAAACATGAATTTAAAAACAGCTAGCAAAATAAAAGTTTTAAGCCCACCCCTATGATTTTTAAGTAATATGTTGTATTCTGTTCAATTATGTGATGTGTATTAACTGTTGTCATTAAAGTCAATAGGGGAACCAAATACTTTTTTGCAGTTTATACATATTTCAATGTTTTTCCTTTAAACCAATCCTTTTCGTATTATTATCTGAAGGTTCAAATTCCTTTTACAGATTTTATTGTTATACCCTAAAATTCGATTTTAAACCAAAAAACATTCATCATAAAAAGTTTAAAGATTGTCATCTAAACAGAGTGTGTATAGGTCATATTTCTTTCAATTTGTATTGTGTGAAAATGATTTATATACATTTTTCCCAAAACTTTAGTTGTCCCACTGCCATAATTTTCACCACAACAAACATATTTGCTTGTGTAAGCTTCTAATAAAGCTTGTGTACCTAAAAAATGGGAATAAAAAACTACTTCATTTCCAACTAATTTCCAACTTTGTCATTTCCAACTAAGCTATATCAAATTGTGCAAATGAAAATTTTATTTAATTGTATAGGACTCTAACTGAAAGCAAGTCTGAGAAGTTGCAAATAATGCTATTAAGCGCAATACATGATTTTAGATGTGGTCAGAGTTCGGCTGATATGTGCATATGAAGAGTTCAGATGCAAAAGCCTCTAAATGCCATTTGAAATTTTCTTCTAAAATGATCATTTTTATCAAGCTTATATATTCAAGTTCAGTAATTTCACTTAAATGACAATTAATAGGTAATCCTCATTGCAATTTAACTGAAATTACTGAACTTAAATATACAAGCTTGATAAAAATGATCATTCTAGAAGAAAATTTCAAATGGCACTTAGAGGCTTTTGCATCTGAACTCTTCATATAAAGTAACAGACATTTTTAATAGGCAAATTACATTGTGAAAATAGATGTTGTTATACATTTTATTTACAGTAGTGGCCAAAAGTGATGTCCGGAGATATTTTATTTTAATATTTAAAGAAAAAAAAACTCAACTTTGGAAAGGTATTGATCTGACAAAATTATTTGGGAAAACTACAGCTACAGGTTTTATTACCTGTATAAAAAGACAAAAGGCTCACAGGAAAAAGCATCTGCATGTGTTCATAATTTCTTATGACAGCCTGGACAAAACTATCTGTGCACAGTTTGGCATGTTTTATTGCATTACCACAAACAAAACAAAGACTCTCAGCACAACAATGCAATGTGTTTACAAAATCTTTACAATTTCTTTTAATGATATTCGAAGAAAGGGTGGAGAAGTCCATTTTTGTAGGTCAGACATCACTTTTAGTTACTAAAGTATATAGATTTAGATAGCTACATGTTTCTCTAGAACATCTTCTCTTGCCATAGGCAACGCATATATGCTGTACAAATCAAATAAACATTCACAGTTACATAACAAGCAGCCAAAGTGTATGTTGCACATACACAAAATTCCATTCAGTCTACCAGTTGCCTTTAAAGTTTCAGCATTGTGAAACAAGTATTCTCTCAGACAGAGAACTGCTCCCAAAGTAAACAGACTGCTGTGCCAGGGGCTTCGAGAGCCCGTGGAGCTGATTTGTGTGGTGTGGGGCTCCAGCTAGTTGTGGAGGATTTACTGTCGACCGCAACAGACTTCTTTCGATGAACACCCTTCTCCCACACACTGCCACGGCCGGCAAAGAGGCTTTTTGCTGGCCTTTTTCCCATGTTATTACTGAATACAGACTTCCTTATAACACACTCATACACTAAGTGGTCTCTAGGCTTAGGCCTTTTCAATGTATGTCTGTGGGATTTTTATTTATTTATTTGTTTGTTTCATCATACAACAGCCAAAAAAAAAAAAAAATAGCAGCACGCTTTTCCTCAATAAGCTGTCACTCTTCAAGGACGCCTGACTCAGTAAACATTACAAATAAACGGCCACTGCACGCCTGAGCTCTCCTGTTAGTCACTCTAAAACAAGATTTGTGTGGGAGGAGTTTAAGTTAAGTTTGTTCGCATCTTTTTCTAAATTCCAAGAAATTATGGGAAGATATTTCCACATAATGGTCATGCACACATTTTTATATATTTGCTCATTTGTTTTGTCAAGTCTTTGAGGCTCTTTAGGTGACAAACATGGTTCAAAAACATATTTTATAAGGGCAGAACTTTTTTGTATGTTCCCTTCACTGGTGTTGACTTGTTTGAAGATTTCCCTGGCACATATTCCCTGGATACAGAAATACTATTTGAATCCTATTCCTTGAACATCGTGCACAGAGTTTGGTTTTAATTTACTTAAAATATGTAGAAGCTGTGCAAATTATAATTACAATAAATTATAAACATTATAAATGTCATAAATCATAAACATAACAGTGGTTGACAAATGTGTGCGTTACATGTTTTGCATACATAATTAACAAATAATAAAATAAAATGAATTGTCTAAAAGCATGATTTATTCACTTATATGAATAAATGAATATACTGTAAGTAAAAGGAACAATGTGAATATTTTTCCCTTCAATAAAATAACCGCTCTGCACAATATTTTCTTGTTCAAAACAAGCATGTAGTTTTGCAAGTGCTATTTGAGCTTTCATACATAATCATAGTCTATAAACCATCTGAATTGGAGGTCAGCATATATAATAAGTCATAAAATTATGAAGCTATGAAGTAATAGTGCACATTTGTGTATGTGTTAAACAAGAGATCATAACTTTTTAAAGCTCTCTGAGGTCTCATTCTCTTGGGAATTTCCATTTTTCTAAGTTGTTCCATTGGCATTCTGATATGAAATTTATGACTTCTATTCTTAATACGTTGTCTATCTGGTGGTAAATTCATTAACTAGGACTTTTACTGATAATCATTTTCCTCTTATGAAAAAACGAACATTTACAGTTTTGTTTAATTGGACTTTTATTGCATGTACTCGAACGACCACATCTATTAAAACATTTTGTTCATTCTGCTATAGAAGAATAGCCTACATAAAAAAAGGCCAGTGGAGAACTTGACATGTTTAAAACTGCAACATTTTTCAAAAACAAACAACGTCTTATGGTGTTGCTATGCATTTACTTACCTGGAAAAATACATCAATATATACTTTTTGATACTACTACTCACGCTCACATTCATACTACTCACGTTCAAGAGACATTTATACATAGTGTGGAAATTCCTCATTTGTTACGATAACTCATAGATTTAAATATATGAATATATTTCTCAACTCATAAAATAAGGATAAAATGTTGGCTAGTACATTTTGGACTAGGACTGGGACTTCTTGTGCCTGAAGAAAACCCACACTAATAACCGAGCCCCAGACAGTTCCACATTTAGTTGTATGGGACATTTGATTCTGTTGGAAAAGAGAATGACTCATACAACCATAATGTATTTTTTTTTTTAACCTAAAAAACATTATTTGTGTTTTAATTTTGTGCAAGCTAAGCAAATATTCAGTGGAGATGTGTAGATATTAATACTTTATTCATGTCCAACCTAAGTAGATTCGATACTTCTGTCATTGATATATTGTGTGGGTGAGATTCTTACATTATCTGTAGAAATTTTGTTTACATTTTTTTATTTTTTTGATCTGATGCCAAAATGTCCTGATAACCCAAGCTATTAATAGCATTCAGTTTAGGAAAATCTAACATATTCATCACTAAGGCCATACACAAAAAGTAATGACAGGATCATGTCTCACCTTTTGAACACAATCTACTATATATGGAAAGAATAGAAATGGAAAGAATTCATTTTCATGACACCACACCAACAGGCCACTTACTGTATGTTCCACAGGGCTCAGTACCCTGACCTCTTTCCTTCTTAATTTATACCAAATCAAAGTAAAATAACCACTTGTAAATGTATAATTTACCTGATAAATAAGCCAGTAAAACATCATCCTGTGTTTGCCAGATATTTCAACCAGCCACCTAAAGCGGAACAAGTAGAAAACAGTAGGGATGGATATGTATGGATGATTGCTATATATTGACTACAATAGCTTGATGATCAATTTTGTACTCTGGATAAGAACACACCAGGTGCCTTAAAAGTAAATAATGCAGAAAATGCTTTTTAAAGATAAAAATTAATGATGGAGAAACTTTTCTGGTTGTAAAAATGTTTATATGGAAACAAGAGGTAAGACTTAAAAATCCATTTGAAGTGTGTAAATGTGTGTCCTTATTAGAAAATTTTACACATTAAAAATCTGTTTCCTTAGCAAAATCTTTCTCTAAACTCTGAAATCAGGGGTGACCAGACACAAAAAAACCCCCCCAAAAAACAAGAAACCCCACTAAAGACTGGGTGTTACATTTACTACATACACCATTATGTCACATGGTGTGTTGCCTTTGGCAGAGGTTTAATGGTGTATGCGTGTTTGATGTATGTGTTGACATGTTTAAGATAAAATTGCGTACATACTGAGCCTGACAAGCTGGATCCTGATTCTGGTTCTACATATGTGGTCTGAATGACCTTAAGGGAACTGAGAAGCAATACATCAGTAAAGTTTTCTTAGAATGATTGACATTTTGTGGGGCTGATTTTGAAAACCAAGTAACACTAGACATGGATAGGGACAGACAGTATTACATAATGAGCAAAGATGTTTTTGTCCACGAGTAGGGCAAAAACGGTTTATACCACCCATAAACTGGGTGGTATATGTTTTTACCCAAGTAAAAAATGATCGGTGAAACCTTAAGAGACATTTAACTGGATATTGTTAGTGTACATTTAAAGATTTTAAAGGATCCCTCCATATCCCACCCATTTACCCCATTCCCTAAGAAGTGTTTTTCCTCTTCAGCAAGTTTTTGAGATGTTTGTTTTCAAGTTCATATTTTTTTATACTGGGAAATTACATAGCATACCAATAAAGTATCTCATAAAACTGGCAGCAAGCCACAACATGTCATATATTGTAATTGTTGGCCAAACTCAAACAACATTGTTAAAAATGTTATTTGTCATTGCCATGTATGTCCCACAAGCTGTGCTCCTGGGTGAATGGCGACTCCATCGCCAGGTGGTTCAGCTGATCTGGAAAGAGTTCGGGAAGGCTCGGTTAGACCTGTTTGCCTCCTAAAAGCCCTCCCATTGCCAGCTGTTTTACTCCCTGACAGACGGAACAACCCGATCTCACGACCAAGTCGTACGAATTCGACGAATGATTAAAAAGTGGCTAATTCGTAACAATTCATACGACCTCACTTGTGCGAATTAATACGATTTTACTAAATCGTACATATTTTACGAATTGGCCAATGACCTACCCCTTACCCCGCCCCTAAACTTAACCATCACCTGGGTTTAGACAAATCGTACGAATTAGTACGAGTGAGGTCGTACGAATTAGTATGAATTAGACACTTTTTAATCATGCGTCAAATTCGTACGAATTGGTCGTGAGATAGTGTTGGACGGAACACTCGGCACGGACGCACTGGCGTGGGGCCCTCGGGAATATGTGAGCCTACTTGCACTGATACTGTGCAAAGTTAGGGAGGACGAGGAGCAGGTCCTTCCAGTGGCTTCCTATTGGCCCACCCGGACCTGGTTCCCAGAACTCATGCTCCTCGTGTAGAAGATTATAGCCTACGTGTAGAGCCTAAACGGGTAGAAGCACAGAGAGGCCCAGCTCTGTCGGCTTGCTGTATCCTACTGTCCAACCTTATTACTCCAGTATGAAAAAGCTGTCCTCCAATACTCTCGGCCCGGACGTGGCGAGAGTCCAGTGCCAGGCCTTTATCCATTGAATCCTTTAGAAGCGCGTCTAGACTGGGTCCCATATGGTGACCCTGTGTATTTCTTCCACAGCTGCTCCTAAACGGAAGCCTGTGTCTTTCCCTTGGGCTTAATCAGTATTTCATATGAAGTACAACCTTTAATAGATATATATGTCCACATAACTCCTTCGGGGAAGAATGTGGGTTCTGCAGCATTCTCATTCCTAACACAAAGGGCATGCTTTCCCAGTGGTATCCAATAATCTCACTGTATTATCACGGAACAACAGTGAATCCTCCGCAAAAAACTGAAGATTGGCATAGCGAGATTCCTATTCGTCGGTCACAACGTACATCTCCATTCCCTCCTTCAGGGAACGGTTACCATACGTAACCGATACGTTTGAATTTTTTGAATACGATGAATTTTCTTTGAACCAGTGTAATAGCACACATTTAGTTGCATTGTCAGATGAAAAAAGGCTGTTTGTGTAACAGTTTTATCTTAATTGCAACTTAGAGCAACAGCAAAATAAACCAGAAAATAGTAAAGAAAAGTTTATAATATATTTATGCCACAGTGCGTGCTGAGAAAAGTGGACATAGTAATCATTATGATTCTACAGTACAATGCTGTTACAATGTAGTAATTTCCTGGGCCTAAACAGTGTATGTCAAATAATTAATGCGACTACTACAGTAAATTCAATTTATATTTTTTCAATACGACTTTACTACCCAATTATCTTTGGTGAACTCTGTTGTAAGCTCACGAATGTCATACCTTAATAAATTACAGCTATAATACTATTATGGAAGTCATCATGTGCTAATTTCCATGTTTTGGAGTATTTTCTGTTTGAAAAGAATATGACATATGAAAATCCTCACATTGCACCTATACATCAATGCAACATTCAATTGCTTTTTTTTAACAAGTAGGTTTAATGTCATTTTGCGGTGAAACTAATGAGCTTGTTTTTAATGATACTGTTGACTTAATGTTGGCCTGGATGGACAAACTCACATTTCACAAGTCATTAAACTGAACAATTACTTTTAGATGACCACAGCAATGGCACCTACAATAGTCCAGCGCTTAAATTACTGAAATTGGAAGTAAGAAAGTACTATAAGCATACTAGATACCCAGATTAGTGGTTGAATGCCATTGATGCCTTTATCTCCAAATGTTAAGGAAACGTGTCTAATACTTCTTTCCCAGGGGTACTTGGTAAAGTTACCCAAGGTCTTAAAAAATGAATCATAAGCATTTTAACTGAATCCAATTCCATTGTTTTGTGGTAATAGCACCTAAGAAACTATAATAACAAATTATGTTTGTACTATGTTTAAATGTTTAGCAGTGCGCTACTTTAAAATGAGGATTACAATAGGGGAGGTTTGCAGTGACGCCATTTTAGGCTCACCAAAGAAACTTTCAGTGAACAGTTCTTAAGTTATAGTGTTATAGTGTTATGAAGATTTGTGCTTTGCAAATGTTCTATGAATGTTAAAATGTTAAAAAATTGCCAATAAAGAACCACTATTTTTAAGAGTGTAACCTTATTCCATTACTGTTATTTAATAACAATAGCTGGTTTGTCAAATAAAAGAACGGACAATGGGATTGACTGTATAGCAGCATACAAAATAGGTAATTATTGGTCTTTTGACTAGTACATTGTACAGTGTAGAGATATACATAATTTTTTATGTGCCTGAGGCAAATAACTTCTTGTATGGTTTGTGAGACAGTAAAGAACAGCGTCTTCTTCAATGGTTTTAACACACATTCTTCTCAACTCAGAGGATGTGTAAATTGTTCAAACATGTCTGGCCCATACAGATGCTTAGCCATGTGTGGAGGCGCCTCAAATCTGGACTAGTCACATGAGTGCAGGGCGACTGTTTTGTTTAGTTTTTATTCGCTTTGTCTTTTTCATTTATTTAGTTTCCTTCAATTAAATTGCTGCAGTACACATATAAACATAATAAAAGTATTTTTTTCTGGAGCTTAAAAAAAGAGCAGAAAATCTGGGGCTGTAGCAGAAACATTTGCAGCCGCAGCCTTAAATCCAGGGCCTATATTGCATAAAACACAAACTAATAACAATTGAGACTATGGGAAATGTTTTATGCATATTGAGCTGTATGTAGAACATAGATAATCATAACAAAATACATTTTGACATTGCTATACTAGTTTGAACAAGAGTAAGTGTGCAAAACCTGTTGTGTTAATAACCGTATGATAACCATTAAACAGTTGACCACATGATTACGATTTTCTTTTCACTATTTAGAACATGCTTTTTATTGCACATCCATTACGTAATATTACGTTTTCCATTACACCAGAAGACTATTAGACAATTTAGGTACTTTTTAAGAATGATGTATGAATTGCCTTTAAAAAAAGAGGTGTTTTGGGCTGCCAGAAATGTCTCTCTTACAACATCTTATTCATCATGGAGTCTAATTATGAACTAAGCACTTGAGCTTTTTGAGACACCATTGAAAACCATCATGCCAGACAGGAAATGTACCTTTAATTATAGACTATTTCTGTCCTGGGTATGAAACGCTACAGACTGCGTAGGCGATGCACTATTACTAACTGCCAGAAACTTAATAAGTTCAGCGTTGCTCTGCATTCTCGCAGTTTCTAAATGTGAATGAATGAATTGTCTACACGTATTATTGCAAAAAATTCCTGTGTTCTGTCTCTGCACTTGTGATTGTTTAGGTTTGTTGTAGTCAAACAAAGCAGTGACATGTGGATCCTCAGTCGATTTTGAAGAAGCCAGCGCAGTTCATTGAAACAGGAAGTATGGTTCAGAAGTCATGGTGGAAAATGTGGGTGGAAATCAAAATACATGTAGACTGTATAACATCCGAGCACACACAACCTGCGTAGAGACGTGTGGGATGAGAAAAAACAAAGTCTTCATGAAAGACATGTGCCATGTCACGTCTTTCTGACCAAAACACAACGATTTACTGTAAAAGATTTGGTTTAGAAGAGTTGTGGCTCTTAAATTGCAGTAGCATTATAGAAACAACTGACTTAGCAATGATAGTGTAAAAGTACAGTACTTTATATACTTTTTTATTGCATATTCAAAATAAATACTGAAAAATATAAGTTTAGACATTAGTAAAAAAAAAAAAAATATGTGGTTGTTTGCATTTAATTAATAGAAATAAATAGTGTTATGTTGAATTCTTCTATAAAGCTGCATTATGGAACTTTGGCCAATAAATTGGCATGTTACTTGCAGAGTGTCTCCTTTTGGCTCTTCTTGTTTTCCATGGATGAATTGGATAGAGATTTTATAAAGAGATTTTCATGGAGATTTTAAAAAGTCATTCGTAAAGAGTTATAAGCCATGGACCAAACCAATCAGGTAGGAAGTGAATGACTACATTACAAACTTTGAATTGAACTAAACCCAAATTATACTTTGGTTATACGTTAGGCCGGTTAGGGTATGTGTGGACAATGTTGGGGTAAGTTTTTTTTATTGGTATTGGTATTGTAAAGTAATGCTTTACAATATAGCATTACACTCTAAAAAAGTAACTAATTTTGTTACGTGATTTTTTTTTCATATAAAGTAGTGTGTTACTTTTTCTAATCTGGACTGGGCTTGCCTGTTTGTTTTTTAATCATGAAAAAATGGGAAATGTAAAGGTCCTTTCTACTCAAAATTGAAATAAATAAGCGTGAGGCTATAGATTCAGGCCAGCACAGTAGAGAGCTCAGCTCGAACAAACCTTTCAGCTGTGCTGCGATTCTGGATCGCTGAAGAAATTCGGAATTTGGATTTTTCCCACCTCTTACATGGAAAGAACATCTGGAATGCAGCAGGTCATATATCCGACCAGTGAACTCAGGGCAGATCAATCAACGCTGACCTCAGTGAGAGGTTTCATTTGACGTTACTTCAAGGATAGCCTGGAACTATTTTGTGTCAAACACGTTAAGTTACGTTGCACCTGCATGACGACTAACTCTCATCAGAGTGTTAGTAGAGTATTAGTAGAGTTTAAAGGAGAACTCCGGTCAAATTTAACATTGAGCTAATTTTTTTGTACATTTGGAGTGCTGTCAGTACAGACAAAAACGACAAAAATCGGTGTTTCCTACACCGTGTTATCGTCTTTCTAAAATTTGCACCCTGTTGACTTCAATGGGGCATGTTCTAAACCTGCTTTTAGCCTCTTAACATCCTTGATTTGTCATTACGAGAGCACAGCCACGTGAGTGGTGTTGTTAAGAGTAACCACGGTCAATCTGACTGCAGTAGATGTGAAAGATATGAATAAAAATGATGTTAATTCAGCCAGCGCGCACATACCTCTATGTGCTTCCTGTTTTCAGTCAAAGCCCACAGTAGCTGATTGTCGATCTCACGCGCATGATCATTAGTGAATATCATCTCAAATATTAAATACAAATATTAAAAATATTTTTGAAATTTGAATATCAAATTTGTGTTTGTTTTGGCCAAAATTGTCACAAAAACACGAAATGTTTTATAACGAAATACTGTCTTAGGCCATCAATGTGTCCTTACATTTACGAGTCATTCAATCATGTTTAATTTTGACTTCTCTGTGCATGCTCTTTGAGGTGAACCCAGGGTGGACCCCCTAAACCTCCATTATATGACTGACAGACAAGAACGGTTTGACCGAAAAAATATCAAAATTGAAAATACAGTGGAAACAAAGACCCCTACATCTTGGATGCCCTTAAGGTAAGCTAAAACATATCAAAAATTAATTTCAAAGGGAACTATCCCTTTACATGTACAATCCAAAAGTCAATGGAGAAAAAAAGAATATAATACATTGTTGTTCTGCCTGCCCCCGTTTTTGCCTTCAAACATTCTTTTGTTGATGGAAGAAGTTCCTTGTTTTAAGAGGTTTCCACAAGATTAATTGTATTATTCTTATTGTGTTACTGTTGGATAGACAGTAAAAACTTTTGAGGTTTTTATGTTCAAACTACATCTAAAGTGGTAAAGGCAAGTACATAAAGTATTTTCCCTGCCCCATATAACATTACATAACATACAAAACAAACAGAAAGGTTCAAAGCTTTGTATATGTTTACACACATTATGTTAATCTGTTCCCAGACTATGAATGACAATGCTATTGTTTTTGACCAAGTCCACAGTATGTGGTTCAGTTTCAGACACATTTTGAGTCAGTAGGCTCCTCCACAGAATGCTATTCTACAGTTTCAGAAAGTTCCAGTTTCAGTTTCCTGTTTGTGTCTTCCGGCACTTTCTTCCAATCTTCCCAAAAATTCCCAAAATGTTTCATGCCTAAACTGATCCAGACTGAACGTCTGAAGTTCCCTGACAGGAAGCCGAGCATGCATTTGACATTTCTACTGAATCGTTGGGGTTAAGAACCTACTACTTAAACCTACACGCTTAGCGGTTAACACACGCTGCCAATTTTTTTTTTAAACTTTCACTTATGGATATACTGTACATTTTCTGACACTCAATAGCTGATGACTATATCAGGACATAGTGCATGACAGATTTTCCCACATTGACTGACTTATGCGGATTTTCCATTGCCATAGCCATAAAAGAGTCTCAATGGTTTGTAGGTCTTGATCATGTTATTCCCCAGTTATAAAACAGTGTAATCTCGACCACATCTGATATTAATGGCCTAATATAGTTTTAACAGTTCAGAAGCTGATAGTTTAATTCAACAGTCCTTTAAAAGCATGTTTGGGAATGTATAATCCATATAGGTAATGTGTTCCTGCAGAATGTTTCCAAACAAATTGACCTCAAAGATTAATGGTTTGGGGCCTATTTAATGGCACACGACTTGGAACTTCATTGGTTTAAGTCTTGTAAAGGGTGACATCAACTTCATAAACTAATGTTTTGGATCAGGGCTGAATTGAAGCCATGTGGTCTTTTTAAAAATATATATATTTTTTTACTTAATTTCCAAAGCCACCAAACCGCAGTACAGAAGCAAAGACTAGGCTGATTAGAATGCAGTCCTGGTAAATGCTTCACTGAGTTTATAAAGTCCATCCCTGCATGAAACACAGACACTGTGGAGAAAAGATCACCACACACAGACTTAACATTGATTGAAATGTCATTGGACAGTCACGATGATGGATTCATCCGTTAGTACAAGGATAAGTTTAATACTTAAACATTTTCTAATGTTAACCTTAATCCTATTAGAGAACATTCACAATCATACCAATATGCCAGTGACCGTTAGGGATTCAACAAAGTTTAAGTGTTTAAGTTTAAGTTTAACTTAATTTAAGAGTCAAACATGCAAATTCAAAACGGTTTAAGAAAACACACAAAACACGTCTTAAAAAAAGTCTCACTCATGGTAAATAACTTGTTTTCAAAAAAGCTAGCTATCACTGTTCAGCTTCAAAAAGAAAAATTCAGTTGAGACTACTTTTGCGTTTGGCGAGAGGTCCTTGCAGTTCATAAGACCTCATTCTGCTGGACTTGTTTAACATTTTCAACACTTTAAATCATCAGATCTTCTTGTCTGCCATCTCTACAATTGTTATCACTGCATGCGGCTGGGCTGAGTCTCACCTCACAGGTAGATCCTTCAAGGTTTTGTGGAGGGAAGTGGTGTCTAAATCACTTCAGTCAATGGGGTACCTCAGGTATCTATACTTGGCCCCCTCCTTTTCTCAATGTACACAACGTGACTAGGTCCTTTTACCCAACACTTGAATTTTCCTACCTCTGCTACACACGAGCTCAACATCTTATCCCAGCCAGCAGATTGCAATAGTGGCTACCATAGATCGCCAGAACACCACCTCTAACTGAGTAAAAACTGATCTCCTTGCCTTCCCAACCAGCTTAGCAATTCATCATAACATCGATAATGGCACTCAGGTAAAGCCTGCCCTTGGAAGAAGTGTTTGACGAAAATCTAAACTTCAAAACTAGGCTGCTGTCATATCTTGATATAAAATACAGCGTTGCTCTTCTACCTGACCTTTCTGAAAGCATAAGCAAACCTAAATTTGGTGGCACGTTTTGTCTTAAATGAATCCAAGAGAGCTCATATCAGCTACACCTGTTTTTGTTTTACTTCACTGGTGTCACGGATTGGTGTAGAAAAGGAAAGCGAGGACTCAATAGCAGAGAATGAAGGTTTAATAAAAAATGGAAAAGTCCAGATTCAATCTGAAAATAAAAGCAGGCAAACAGATTATCAGGTCTAAAGGCAGGAACTCTAGGAAACATAATATAATGAATCAGCACAAGACTGCAAACACAGGGAGAATAAATAGGGAAGGTAACAAACAGGCCAGGTGGGGAAGATTAACAATTATCAGGTAACTAGATGGGAGGGGCTAGACAATTGACAGGATAGCACATGGCACCAAGAATACAAGAAGCCATGTGTTCACAATAAACATGACCAGAACACAAGCAGGAATGTCAGAGCTCTGTCACCAAACTAAGAATTAAACCAGACAGACATTGACAGAACCCTGACAACTGGCCACCGGTCGCCACCCGCATCAAGTTCAATGTCTACAGACTGTGTGATTTCAGCAATCTGATAATATTACAAATCACACTACGACACTGATCTAATAAACTTGGGTACAACATGTATACTGTACAAAGATGACACCTATTGAATCGTAGGCTACGACGCAAATTAATATATAGAAGAATAAAATGTAATCACCATGCGCTAGTGGTAAACAAATAGAGCAAGATGAATCGCACTTTGGCAATTGTGTCTTTTATATGTGTTGAAAAAAGAGGAGCTAAAGAGGAGAATATGGACGCGGTCATGGCTAGGTAAAGAAGCATGACAATTTTGCAAATGGAGCTTGGGGTAAGCAGCTTTAAGTTTTAGCGCCATGTTGTGTCAATACGCCATTTCAGGTTCTATTTTTTTTTCGGCTAGTCAGTAGACGTACAGTAGGTCGTCCCAGCAAACAGCTATCTTGGCTATCTTTTGTCCCAAGACCGTGACAATGGCCATCTTTGAACTTCTCTCACTGTACGACGTAGGCCCACTGTTTTAGGCAGTAGCACCTCATTGCAGTACACAAGGTCCAGGGGGCGGAGTTGGGTCCAGATCTAAAGGATGGAGATGGGTAGGATTAGGGGTGGGGTTAGGGACCAGAGGGTGGAGATGGGTAGAATTAGGGGTGGGGTTAGGGACCAGAGGGTGGAGATGGGTAGGATTTGGGGTGGGGTTGGGGATCAGGGGGCGGAGATGGGTAGGATTAGGGGTGTGATTAGGGATCAGGGGGCGGAGATGGGTAGGATTAGGGGTGGGGTTAGGGACCAGAGGGTGGAGATGGGTAGAATTTGGGGTGGGGTTAGGGACCAGAGGGTGGAGATGGGTAGGATTATGGGTGGGGTTAGGGACCAGAGGGTGGAGATGGGTAGGATTAGGGGTGGGGTTAGGGACCAGAGGGTGGAGATGGGTAGGATTATGGGTGGGGTTAGGCATCAGGGAGTGGAGATGGGTAGGATTTGGGGTGGGGTTGGGGATCAGGGGGCGGAGATGGGTAGGATTAGGGGTGTGATTAGGGATCAGGGGGCGGAGATGGGTAGGATTAGGGGTGGGGTTAGGGACCAGAGGGTGGAGATGGGTAGGATTATGGGTGGGGTTAGGGATCAGGGAGTGGAGATGGGTAGGATTAGGGGTGGGGTTAGGGATCAGGGGGCGGAGATGGGTAGGATTAGGGGTGGGGTTAGGGACCAGAGGGTGGAGATGGGTAGGATTATGGGTGGGGTTAGGGATCAGGGAGTGGAGATGGGTAGGATTAGGGGTGGGGTTAGGGATCAGGGGGCGGAGATGGTTAGGATTAGGGGTGGGGTTAGGGACCAGAGGGTGGAGATGGGTAGGATTATGGGTGGGGTTAGGGATCAGGGAGTGGAGATGGGTAGGATTTGGGGTGGGGTTGGGCATCAGGGGGCGGAGATGGGTAGGATTAGGGGTGTGATTAGGGATCAGGGGGCGGAGATGGGTAGGATTAGGGGTGGGGTTAGGGATCAGGGAGCGGAGATGGGTAGGTTTAGGTATATGTGAGGTGGGAGGAGTTAAATCTGGATCCAACTCCTCCCCCTGGATTTCATGTTCTGCAGTGAGGACCATCTCGTTTTAGGAGCCATGACCACAGAAATCTCCATGATTGGTCATATTTAATCTGGGACAGCCCAAAATCGTACAATGTGTACCGGGCATATGATGACATTCAGAACAGTCACTGGATGTGCATCGAATAAAATATTTGATGGGCTTTGATTTGATTGTGTCATGTAGTATTTTTCTTTTCAGTGTGGACTGACATTGTTTGTAAATGACACATTGATGAAGAAAACAAAAATCTCACATTCTCAGTCATTAATTTGACTGATGTTTGGAAAACTTGGACATTTGGAAATATGTAAGCTATATGGTGCGAAATCACACAACAGAATTGGGAAAGTTTTTGTAATTCCATGCTGTTGTGGTGGAGTTTTTTTGTCAATCCATTCATGAGACACAGGCAGTTCAGCCGCCATGCATGACAGCAAGACGCTTATTTTAACATGAAAAAAAAAAATCCAGACACCAACTATAGACTTATTACAACATTTGCCTGAGAGAAGAAATGAAAAACATTTCACTTCTCAGATGAATGGTGGTTTAATGCTGCATGTCTTAACACATGTGTTCTCAAGATGATGTTTCAAGATGACAACCTTTGATTAGTATGTCTGATGTACTTTATTTCCCCATTTATTTGCACCTTTAAAGTCCCTTTAACTTCGTTTGTCTTCACTTACATAAGTTGGTAGAAGAATTCTTATATAGAATGATGTTTCAAGTCTATAAGCTGCCTGTCAATCATAAGCGCTGATATTCAGTCTCTTTAATTGCTGCCCTGAGGTACGCCTCACAATATCTTTGCAAATCATGAATCATGAACACTAACTATCACTTTCAGAAGCTTATTTATGTTCATGTGCTGCTCGTTAATAATTGTATAGAAGTAAGGGAATGCAAAATTGTCTTGTCTCCTGAACATACAATAGTCAAAGACTACCTAACCGAATAACACAGGAGGCACAATACGGATTGCAAATTTTGAGCATCTGACTTGCTTGCTATAATCACACTGTGAATCATGATACAGACTGATGGGAAATTCATGTGATTTTGGTATGACACACTATCACCCTACTCAAAATAAACTGTAAAATTTTTTTCTTCCCTTTTACATAACAATCATGGGTGTATACATAAATCTCACCTAAAAAAAAAAATGAAACTATTTTATCATTTATTAGTTACTACTGAAATATGTAACATAAGAAGATAGCACAAGGGAATTTGAATCACAAACACTGCCAAATATAAACTTCTAATAAATCCCAACAAACTGCTTTTGTGATTTTCTGTGACACACTGTTCCCTACCAAAATTTGAACTGATTACACACTTAACACTTCATTCTGCTTTACAGCTAGAGACATTAAACCCCCTTAATTGAAGCTATTAAATATTTATTTGCCCTGTTTTATTATACAATAACAATTATAGTGGACATTGAGTCTTTCCATGGTATATGCATAATATGTTAGTAATAATAATAAGCATGACAACATTATATCAAGGATCCTAAGAGCAATACAGGATATTGGTTTTTATTTTTTCTGCTTGTCATCCATGGCTGTGAATGTTTGCATTGCCTGGCCATATAAACCACAGGAAGAGTGGGAGAATAAAGGTGGGACAGCAGCGGTAAACCTCATGACATCACAAGCTTCACAGCCATTGGCTGTTTCCTGAGGGAACAGGGTTTAAAAGCCAAACCAGCAGCCATCTCTCAGCATCAAAACATTGCAAGATCTCATCTGATCAACAGGACCTCAGTCTATCCTCTGACAGTCAAAGGACTGCAAATTTCTCAAAGAAAAAGAGGTAAGTCACTATTAAACAGTTCATTTGTTTTTATTCTTTAGGAGGTTGAGGTTTAAAACCAATTGCCGTCCAAGGATTCAGTGTGCAGATGTTGGAAGAAGCCTGAGTTTTATGTGGAACGTATTTACTTGCTTAAAAATTCTATATAAAAATCATGTGAAGGACTTGCAGCAGCCTATTTTAACCTTAAACTATTTTAAACCTTAAATGCATTGATGCTGCTCTAAGCAAAAAATAAAAATGCATTTTTTTTTCAGCCTCAATGCAAGAACAAGACTGAAGTTATGAAGACTTTTAATGATTCCGACCACAGTTTATTATAGGCAGAGATGATTAACATGAACTTGACAGACGAAAGAGGAAGTTGTGGCTATGGCACATAAAGGCCTCACTAATTTGTCAACTGAGTCATTTATTCCAGCGACACAACCACTAAATTAAAGTTCCATACAAAAGAATAATAATACTGGCTGACTGACAGTTGCCACCATTACTTCTGCCGGCAGCCTCAACAGAACGCTTCCACGCTCAGTTTTCTGTTCTGCACTTCACATTTCCTTTGACGCCACAAAGTTTAGTCGTTGGCTCGCAGCAACAAAGATTCTAATGAGAAAGTCTGGAGCCAGAGGCGTGCTATATCTTGGGATTGTGGCTGCTACATAGTCTACATATAACTTCTGGAATTATACACCAGAGGGAGATCATTATAGGTATCGCCAAGCACACGCTACCTCAACTTGTACTTTATGCAATGCAGTTGTAGCTGAAAATAAATGAGAAGTTCTTTGGCATTTACCAACGTGATTCTGAGTGCCCTTAAAAGGCATGCTTCCTTCCGAGTCAGTTTGCCTTGCAGTAAATACCAAAAATACCCATTCTTGAGGCAATTTATAGCTAGAACATTCAAGTAAAACAGAACAGGCGATCCTCTATGTAATACATGTATTATTACCCTACACTAGTTGGCGTTAACTTTTTAATGGACCTTCTAACATACTTACATTTATAAGTTCAAATTGACGTTCATTGCAACTGTGCAACTTTGTTTTTCTCCCTTTTTTAGAGTATTTTGCACAACCATGAAGACTGTTATCGTTTTAACGCTTCTCATCGCCACAGTCTTCTGCCTACCTGTAAGTTGATTTTAATTGTGAAATCTGGGCTTTAAAGTTTTACGCTATGATTTTTTAAATATTAAGTAAATGCACTTTTTTTTCCTCAGGTCAAGCGCTCAGCCAGCAGTTCGGAGAGCTCAGAAGAAATGATTGCCGTTCAACGGGCAAGTATCTTATTTGATATAGGCAAAATTAACACTGAGTTGAAATTAATAATTTCTATATAAACTATTCTGCTATTTTAACAAAACATCTGTCCTACGCAGCCACCTCCTATTCTAAAAGCTGCTGCTGATATGTTCCAGGCAGAACCTACACAGGTAAAACCCGTCCTCTATAGCCTCTAAAATGTCTATAAGAGAAAAGTTAACCCTTAAAACTCTATTGTTTATTCACCCTTGTGCCATTTATTTCTTTTGTGGAACACAAAATGTGACATTTTTGAGTAATATCTTCAAAAAGGACTGGGGTTGTCAAGCTGAGAAACTACAAAAAAAATAACCAATTTGTTCTTTTGAGTCAGATCTTTTCAAAGAGTTGGTTGATTCAATTCATTATTAAAAAATGGTCTGAATGACTCGTTGACTCACTGATTCGGTTGCAGTGGTTAACAGCTCGCTGTTCCTCACAAAATCAATATTGTACGATACGTTTATGGTGCTATTGCATTGTCAGCGCATGGAGTAATACATAAAAATTATCCACTGAAGACAGAAAGTCAGGTTTGTGTGGCTGAATAAATGATGAGTGAACTATTGGAAATTGAGTGAACTATACTAAACGTCAAAGTACTGACATAAACTAAAACCTTCGAGCTATTTCAATTTAAGGATGTGGTAATTAGCACATACGTGAGCAATACAGTGTTGTTTTATTTACGGCAAGGCGTTTGGTTGTGTTTCAGACCACACCAGCAGATTCCAATGAAAGCACAGACAGTGAAGATGACACTGAGGTGAATGAAGACTCCTCTGACCACATCACACGTCACTGTACCCACAATAGCCAATAAAAGACAACAGGCTCTAAAAACACCATTCTGTTGGTCTAGACGCACTGTAAGTTACCCTGCTGCGAGTCTCAATATTGTTTTTTGCATTTGCAGGAGGAAGATGAGGAATCTAAAACAGATGAGGATGAGGAGAACGTGAGTCACTAAAATACTTAAGTTTTCTGTCATGTAGAACCATTGTGCCCACTGGGATGTATAAAGAAGAATTATGAGAAGCAGGATTTTGGAACAATGAGATTTCACAATGTGCTACCCATGACGCCACAAACAAATATAATCCACCATGATAGCAAGAAAACAAAAGAGTTTTGTATTGTCAGTGCATTAACATGTGTTGTCCATTTAGGAGACTGACTCCAGTGAGAGTAATTCTGGGGAAACTCAGAGCACCGTCGTCCCATCCACAGTCGAGCCCTCGCTGGACCCCATTATCCACACAGGCCGGGGAGACAACATGGGCTACCCAAGCGACTACAAAAAAAGCATTGTTTATGTGGACGCAAACAACTTTGAAAAACTACCTTCCCCATACAAGTCCTACAGCAGTGACAAGTTAGGCGGTTTGACATTTGTGAGCAAGAAGTCGTCTGCTTATGATGACCAGAGCTTCAATGACGTGGAGAAAGAGATTCAACTGCACAAGGTAAATATAAAGGTTACTTTATGTTTGGGAAAAAGTGCCCATGTGCAGAGTGGACAAGTAATAGAAAAGAAAAACATATGTATTTACAACAGAACAAATGTAGCAGAACCATCCTAAAATGATCAGTTTATAGTGTTGGAAGTCCCAATTCATTCGAATCAGTTCATTAGGACGATTCATTTAAATGAACAAGCTAACAAAAAAGATTCACCCGTTCGACTCCCGTTTGATTTTTTTACTCAGTTGTGCAAATTAGAGTTTTGTTGTTGTTGTACAGTATTTAGCTTAAGTTTGATAATTTGTCATCCCAATCGTCACCCTAATTGAGATTGTTGATTCTTTTAAAACCTGTCAATATTTTTGAATGAGCAAAATTATGTCTCTAATTAAATGATAAATGATATAATTGGATAGTCAGCTATTTGTTTTAACATATGGGCAATATAGCTTTATATGTCCTACATAGCATTAATGTAGTTAGCTATGCTATAAGTTAAACAACAAATAGCTACTCTTTCAAAGCTTTAGCTTGACTGTCATTTGTCTTCTTAAAATTTTGACTAGCTTGTTACACTTTTAAATTAGCCTATAGCTTCCCCAACGCTAATTAAAGTCGGCATGAAACTAAAAGTTGTGAGTCTTTTCTTCCCTATTGTGACGTATATCCGAGCGAAACAGCTTCTCGAACAAGACAAAATGTTAAGGGCGGGACTAGATGTTGTTGGGGAATTGACTGGATGGTTGTGGTTCGCTATTCGTGGATCTCATGTGAGTGACAGGTTGCTCCGCCCTCTAGAAGTAAACACGTCATCAGAGAAGAGAAAATGTTACTGCAAGAGAGAGGGGAAGTTATTTTGATTAAATATTTAAAATGATGTCGTGTGTGGGTAAATTATCTATAATAAATAGCCTACTGCAATATTCCATAAAAACAAGAATTGTCAATTTTAAACCATTTTCATAGTTACAACAAGTAATGTTACTGTTACTCACACTTAGAGTTCTACACTCTTTGTGTAACCCTCCTGTCCCATTTACGCAACAGACATGAATGATTCTTCAAATTAACAACTGAATAATATAACAAAACAAGAATGACTTTTGTTTCTCAGGCTCTGCAGGTGCATGATCTTCTGGAGGAGGACAGCAGCACTCCCGAGATGGAGAACATGGAGCCAGGAGACCGCCAGGCGGCTCTGGGAAGCCAAGAGATCGTCCCTGCCGGCAACCAAGAGCCAGACAGCGAGGGAGCGAGTGCTGGAGACTCCACCGACAGCGCCAGCGCAAGCCAGGAGAAAGAAGGGGAGTCGGATAGCAGCGAGGAGACCACAGCCACCCCCGGAGCTGCAGACAGCGACTCCTCACAGAGCACAGAAAGCCAGGAGAGCGATTCGGATGAGCAGAACACACAGACCACCGAGGCTTCCATCATAAACGCAAAGTAATCGCAGTCAAGCCCAGTCGACACAAACGAATGCAAATGTATTAATTGTATGGTGCTTGGTGACTCACTCCACGAGGTGTTATTGTGAGATCGACGACAAACGCAGAGCACAACGACGCGGTTCATGCGAGTTCTTGAGCTGCTGCTATGCAGTTTCATCTCAACAATGTCTTCCTGTTCATTGCACAATTATTTACGAACTTAATGTAAATGTAATTTTATACTGCTCTATGTAATGAATGATCATTAATGAATAAATTTTGTCCTATATCAGTCATGCAGTGTTTCTTAGTGCACCGAGGATACACAAGATAAAGCAATGTCTAAATATTACCAAAGCTAAAAGAATTACAGATACAAATCTAGTAAACCATTCAACATGGACAGAGTTTGCCTTTGGAAGAGTGGAATTTTATACAACACAATTTTTGGTGGTGCTGGCTGAGGCAAAAATACCTTAGATTTAAGACTGCATTTTTTTAAATTTTTTTAAAGGGGTCATGAACTGGCTTTTTAAATTTTATTATATTGTTGAGGTCAACTTATGACGTTCACTTGGTTTTAGCATTCACGAACATAAAAATGAATAAGTAATAGGTACCCTAGTTTTGAGCCTAGCTGAAAAACGCTCGGTTTTTATGGGCGTCTCGCACTGAAGACTTGGAAGTAAACGCCCACTGTTGTGAGTGGATAACAGTTTTGCATATTATAATGAGTTTCAACTCACCCGTCGATGCACGTGGGGGAAATTGCTTTGAAAAGATTTTTTTGGTGTTGAAGGGCCCTTATATTGGCTCAAATATACTGGCTTAGATATTCCCATTTCTGCAGTAATTATGACAGTTTACATTATTTTGTTTATTAAAGGGACACTCCACCTTTTTTGGAAATAGGCTCATTTTACCACTACCCCAGAGTTAAACAGTTGAGTTTTACCGTTTTCGAATGTATTCAGCCAATTTTCTGATATTTAGAAGAATATCAGTAACCAGACCGTTTCTGGTCTCATTGACTTCCATAGTAGAAAAAAATATATACTATGGAAGTCAATGAGACCAGAAACTGGAAAAAAATATATACTATGGAAGTCAATGAGACCAGAAACTGTCTGGTTACTGATATTCTTCTATATATATATATATATATATATATATATATATATATATATATATATATATATAAATCGGCTGAATGGATTTGAAAACGGTAAAACCCAACTCTTCAACTCTGGGGGGAGTGGTAAAATGAGCCTATTTCCAAAAAAAGTGGAGTATCCCTTTAACAGAAACGTATGACTTGGTCCATTAACACCCAGGCAATAACCAAGCATCTTGGCCTGACTTTCCAGAAACCACCTGGACACTTTATAAACCACATGTAAACTGTAACCACTTTTGAAACATGTTCTTTGATAAATAACAGAAGGGGGTAAAAATAAATGCCTCTCTACTACAGTTACAACAATGTTTTGAACGATATGACATACATAAATTACCAGACTTACCTGGAGAGATGTCAAACCCTCACTTGACTTCTAAAAATGATCACCCACAGCTCTGTGTTTCTTGTGCCAATGTCTTGATGTGAAGGCTTCAGACATATTTGTCAAACTTTGAAGTCTAGTGTCACGGTGTGGCTCTGGCAGAAGGACGAGGAGACCGGAGTATCGGGGAGAACAAGGTTTTAATACGTATAAACAGGCAGGCAGACAGGAATACGGGCACCACACGGGTTCACAATAACCAACAATAGACATCAACCGACAAAGACAGAGTAAAACTGAGGGAACTAAATACACAGATGAATCAGACATAATGGGGTGAAAACAGGTGAAACAGATGAACAAGACGCTGAACGGGAGGCTGATGAGGGAGTGAGTTCAGGTGTGCAGACGAGAGGATCATGGGAAGTGTAGTGCAGGAGACGCTGACAGGATGGTGCAGACGCAGACTGTGACATCTAGTGCTCTGTAATCCTGTTCTGAGATCGCAGTCTGGCCATTTCTTACAAAAAATGAATACTATTCTAAATAAAATGTCTAATTCTTTAATTTGAGATTGGTGTTGACAAAGTAAGAGCACGGTGCACATGACTTCTGCTCCGTTAATGTGACGTTCTTCTCAACGTACAGCAAGTTTAATTACATCTCTAATCACAGAGCTATCAAATCAAATCCTTTGACGTCTGTTAATGTTCGCATGCAGACGCTTTCCATTTATATAATTAACCTAACAACAAAACACACATTTTGATTTAGGCATGAGGCTCAGATGTAAAAAAGCAGCTCTATGAAAGCTCTGAAAATTGTTCAATGCTGAAAAATCTTAAATAAAAATTTGAGTTAATAATTATATATAGGTATTATTTATTAATATTTAGCATATTCTTCATATGCAAATCACTGAGGTACTATTAGTCTCAGACAGCTTACAGTTTGTTCATTGACTAATGCATATTACAAACAAAACTGTCTCTTTCAATATCTGGCCATCACTGGCTGACTTTACGCAATGTCTGAGATCTGCGAATAAATACCCAGCAATGTGTAACAATGATAAAGGGATATCACTATGACTGATCTCCCACTCACATAATACTGTAGCTGACAAATACAATGAGGTCATGTAGGAAGATTTTTTTTTCTTTTTTTTGTAACAAGCGATGTGCTTCCAATTCCAAATGCGCTTTTTATTGTCACTCAGCAGATGCAACTTTTGACTTTCAGCATAATCTTTAACCATGCAAAACAAATGCAATGGAGCACAGATGTAAAATGTTGAGATAAATTGAAGTTCTTCTTCTAATACCATAGGAGGCAGTGTTGAGGTAATGCATTAAAAGTAATGTGAGTTATGTAATCAGATTACTTTTTTAATGTAACCAATAAAGTAACACATAATCAAATACTTAACACCTTATCAAATACTCAAGTTACATTGTTTCTCAGCTCTCCTGTTCCCATATTGAGAGAAATCTTGAGAAAGTGCAGAAGCGTTGTGTGTGCTGTGTGTGTGTGAACATGATAGTTATTGTAGTTCTAGAGTAAATGAGAGCATTTACTCATCTCACTTTCACAAAAAAAAAAAAAACGCAATTTTGTATTGCATTACTTTTAAAAGCTACTTTCCTTTTAAAAGCTACATTTGTGCAACTTCCGGGTCTGTACCAAAACGTTCAAAATACCTTGCAAAATCCCTATACTCAGTGTGTAGTAATCCAAACAATACAGTAAATCATTACTTTTAAACACATTACTTTTTTAAAAGCTAGGATGATGCTGGTAAAAATCCTACAAGATTCCATGTCATTTATACTAATGTGTAATTAACTATGTTAATACTACTACAACTACTGATAATAATAATTTTATAACACTATTATTTATTATTATTTCAATCAGTTACTGAAAAATGTATAAGAAAAATGACTGAACTCACATATTAACATTCTGATATTACTTTTTTTTCTTTAGACAAAGTACTACTAACCAATAATAAACCCAATTTAAAAAATAGTTTTTTTTCTTACATCATAAAATAGTTTTCCTTTTTTTTCTTAAATAAGAATATTCCTAAAAAAAACCCAACAAAACAAAAAGCAACAATAACATCAACCTCAAAAAAGAACACGACACCACAATGAGAACATGCAATTTTAATCTTATTAGTTATATTATTAGTATCAAGACCTTCATTATCAACGCATAAGCATAGGTTATACTGTAGACTATAATCAGTTGTACACTGTTATTTGTGTGTTTTGCATGAAAATACGATTAAACAGGAAGTTATTCACAGTTATCATCAAGCCTTCCACATGTCATGTTAGCACTGGTCATATTCTGCGCAACCCAGGTTGTGGTGTCTTCTGTTGTTGGGGTTGTTGTTGTTGTTGTCGTGGGTATTGTTGGTCTTGTTGTCGTGACAGTTGTTGGTCTTGTTGTCGTGACAGTTGTTGGTCTTGTTGTCGTGACAGTTGTTGGTCTTGTTGTCGTGACAGTTGTTGGTCTTGTTGTCGTTACAGTTGTTGGTCTTGTTGTCGTGACAGTTGTTGGTCTTGTTGTCGTGACAGTTGTTGGTCTTGGTGTCGTGACAGTTGTTGGTCTTGTTGTCGTGACAGTTGTTGGTCTTGTTGTCGTGACAGTTGTTGGTCTTGTTGTCGTGACAGTTATTGGTCTTGTTGTCGTGACAGTTGTTGGTCTTGTTGTCGTGACAGTTGTTGGTCTTGTTGTCGTGACAGTTGTTGGTCTTGTTGTCGTGACAGTTGTTGGTCTTGTTGTCGTGAAAGTTGTTGGTCTTGTTGTCGTGACAGTTGTTGGTCTTGTTGTCGTGACAGTTGTTGGTCTTGTTGTTGTGACAGTGGTCGGCGGATTTGTTCTTGTAGTTGTAGGGCTTGTGCGTGGCACAACAACTTCCTCAGAAGAATCCGATTCCCTTGATTTAGACTCATTTGATTCAGAGTTTGAATCCTCACTGGAACCGGATCTTGAGTCTGATGAATCAAATCTTCTGCGCAAAGGAAACTGGGGATTCAAACAGTTGAAAAAAAGTTTTATTAATAATAGTACTGTATGCCTTTGAAAGAGCAATAAAGTAAAAGATCGTAAAAAGATGACTGCTTACTGGTTTTGAAAAGACAGATGCAACAAAAAGCATCAGTAACAATGCCTGAATTGACTTCATCCTACAAAACAAAAGCGCTTAATGAGATTGATGTGAAACATTTATTCTCGAAATATTGTTTATCATAGAATAATATTTTTTGCTTGTATTCAGTGGTTATTCAGGTACCAGTAATATAGATTCAAAGCCATAAATGTAGCATAACTCAAGAGATGAGTGAGTTACCTTGCGCTGATGTTCTCGTCCAGTTGTTGTAATGTCTCAGTCTGTATTAGTCTGGCATCTGTGAAAATGTGGCTTAAATACTGGATGGATGTGAATAAACCAAGGCTTGGTCCAGTGAATTCCCACGTAGATGACGTGACAATAAGTCAACATTTGTGCAACTTCCGGGTCTGTACCAAAACTTTCAAAATGCCTTGCAAAATCCCTTCAACACTCAGTGTGTAGTAATCCAAACAAGACGGTAAATCATGCAACGCCGCTGTCCCAATGCATTGTTCAGACAAATCACATTGTGTGCCACGTGTTTAATTGAATATATGATTCACATCCTCAAATGTATCAACACAGAATACATACATGATTATCATCATCGAAAGCCTGACATGAGCAAAACATTTTGTTGAAAAATATATACATACGTTACAGATATACATCATCAATATGTCTACAATGTTACAGATATAATGTGTGCACTGCAGTGAGGCTAATAGTCAATACCCTATAACCCATATTTAAAGAAAACAGCTAAAATCCTGTGATTCCTTCATACAATAGGGTTCAACAGTAGACAGTTCATTTATCCAAAAAGCTTCTCTTCTCAAGAGCTGTTACTCTATAGACCATTTTGCAAGATGTAAATAACACTGGTCCAGAAACATTTCCTGTTTCAGTTTGTAACTGTTTTCTTTATTTCACATGTAAGAAAACATCTCAAAGATGTTTGTTTAACTTTTTGATTCAGTTTTATATGTTCTGTTGGTTGTATTTTATCCCAGCTTTTATGTAGCGTTAAAAAACTCAAACAGGAAGTGCTTCTGGACCAGTGTTGTTTACATCTTGCAAAATAGTCTATAGTTTACTCAAGGGTTTGGCAATACCCTATCAAGACCAATAAACCTTAGGGAGGCAGCAGAACTAGCTTCTTGTATAATATTTAGCAATATAGTCTTATCAAGGTTGTTGTTTCTGATGGTGGCCTTATGTTCTGCGATTCTCAACTTAAAGGTCCTCTTCTTCTTGATCCCATGTTTCAAACTTTAGTTAGTGTGTAATGTTGTTGTTAGAGTATAAATAATATCAGTAAAATTATAAAGCACAAAGTTCAATGCCAAGCAAGATATTTTATTTAACAGAAGTAGCCTACATCGAACAGCCTGTTTGGACTAAATCCCATACTTCCTTCTTCAATGACGTCAGTAGACCAGTTTTTTGACTAACGTCCGCCCACAGGAATGCTCCCTCAATTTGCGCACTTCTTATAACTTACTTTGTTTACTCAGCTCTTACGGTGATTTAAGTAAAACTGACGGTTCATCTTTTGTGTGATGTACAATAAACTTTATTAAACTCATCATCAGTATATGTTTGACCAGACAGCAGACATCAGATTCAAATTGTATTTTAAAAGAGAGTTTTATTCTTTTTTTCTTCTAAAAGAGGCTTGTTCACAAAAAAAGAATACCGCAACAGCTACCTCGCCATATGAACAAATACCTAAATGACAGTAAACAGCCTTCTTATATTCAAAGTCCCCTCTTACAAAAATACCTAACCTGGGTTTTACTGTCCCCACGCCTGTGAGGTCAAAAGACTAGATGATACAGTGCCCCTTCTGACTTTATTGTCTTCACTCCCGTGAGGTCAAAAGGTTTTATAATGCAGTGGTCTTTCTGAGCCCCCTGTCTTCCTCGAGTACAATCTATCCATGTCAAAAGGATCAAAAAGTTCTTTCTGACCATATGTTTTGGTGTGTGTTGTGTCGTGTGTGTGTGTGTTTATTTCTGTCACGTGAATACAAATACATTCCAGGAGAGAAAAACACATGATTGAATTAAAAAAAAAAAAAAAACCTCCATAATGTAAAAGAAAGAATAAAATATACATTTTTACACAACAAACCCTGGTGATTCGCATGTTAGTTTTGATGTTTATGTGTTGAATGTATGTTTATTATTGTAATAGTTTACTTTGGTTAATACTGTGCGTATTTATTTGGCTAGGCAAAAATAAGTTATTGTTTTGATGTCATTAAAGGCTTTATCAGCGATTGTGGGTGATGTCACTTCTGTTTGTGTTTGAAGCAAGATCCAAACAAACCAAGTTAGCTCACCCCTCCCTCCCGTCTCGTGCATCATGAAAAACTCACACACTAAATCACTACAATTTGATATTCGCTGAATCGCTAGAGCTATTCAAGTTTAGTCGAGCTTCACTCACATTTTTTGAGTGTAATATTTTTTGTAACCTCCTGAGACCCGAGAGTTTGCCTGATGTGCATTTTATAATTTTTCTTGCTATTTGGGACAAGTAGGACCTAATAACTATAATAACTAAAATTTGTTTTTGTACAGGAAGTAGTTTTTGCATAAAATGATGTCCTCATGCAAGGACAGTGGGTCTATCTTAACTACTTGAGACCTGAGTTTTGGTTTGGTGTGCTTTTAGATTTCTTAGCTTTTTGGGGTTAGGAGGGAGCAAGAAATATAACCAGATATTATATTTGAACATGAAGCACTTTTTGAAAAAACAAAAAAACAAAAAATTGTCTATATGCACAGAAAACAATCAATACACCATTGTGTAAAAAAGTGCAAATCTATTTTTTTTTTACAGCATGAGCATTGTGCCTGAACATTTTTCATTGTTACTCTTGCATGCATAACTTCTGAAAATTGATATGGAAAAACAAAATAAATATAATAATGAAATATAATATCCATAATAATATATAATATCCACATAAAAAAACATATCCAAAACAAATTGAAAATTTGATTTCTTTTTTGCAATGCTCCAAAACTTCTGCTTCTCCAAACTAGAAATGTTCTTTTTATCTGTGGGAACAGTGGATCACACTTAACCGGTGTGAAAGACTGTGTAACTGTTGCCCCTGAACCCTCCATGGGCTTATTCGTGCCCAGGAGATTCCTGCCACGAAGCTCAATGCAACTACATTTTCATTTTTTTGCAAGTTTCAACGAAGCTTAGTCCCATTGTCCACATATGGGGACATCAACTTTAGCAGCTTGGTAAATCTTTATTTTTACAAAAGTTTGTCAAATGTGCATGCCGTTTCAAACATACAACACTATTATGCATAACTTAACAAGAATCAATAATGAAATGTTATTAGATTGTTTACCTTGTGGAAGTTTTGGTCTGGAGTGGCTGCGTGACATGTGACCTGTTTTCTCTGCCATCTTTAAATTATGTTAATTTTTTTTCTCTTCTGACGCCACCAGATGGCAGTGTAAGTGTCCTCGTTTGTGAAAAACATGTTCCAGTCACACAGAATTAAGTATTATGCTGCACAGAACCAAAAATGTAATGAAAATGAAAAACGACGGTATTCCCTCGCCCTATATCCTCCTTCTCTTTTCTTGGGGATTGCCTCTTCCATGTTAAATGTATCTGGTCAGTAGCATAGGGTTGACGTCGCTGGCTTATTCTTCAGCTCCGCGTGCAGACACCGTGCACGAGCGCAAAAATAAAAAGCTAGCAGGTCGTTAGGAAAGATTAGATGAATGTGATATTTTTTTGTTTGGGCCTGACATCGCTAAAACAACCTTTAATATAAATGTGCATTGTTGGAATATGGTACCCTTGCTAAAGTGGTTGCCCTCATATCGGTTTGGTGGGAAATCACTTATTTAACCAGTGTTGGAGGAGGCTGCTCTATCACGAATCCAAAAGTACTTTAGCGCTACAGTAGGTTTTGGCTGCTTCCTTTCCATTAGTTTTTAAATGTATTTATTTTTACTATGTACTTTGCACAGATTGCACAATTATTGTTTAGAAATGATATTCTTTTGCTTCAGAATCCATCTTGTCATACCCTGCCTTCCTAGCTCGCCCTTAGAAGCAACTTTCCCCACTAGGATGGTTAACCTTACTTATTTTGACCTCATACACACACACACACAAATTCCTGTGAATCGTGCATTATTGTATAAAAAAATCATATAAGGTTTCATGTCATTTACACTACTGATATATTAATACTACTACAACTACTGATAATAATAGTAATACTAATACTTGTTGTGTACTATTATTATTGTTTCCTTTGGTTACTGAAAAAGGTTCAAGAAAAGTTACTGATTTCAAATATTATTAATATGCTGATATGAAATAATATTTTCTTCTTACTTCTTACTGAAAAAAAGAACACTTAAAACCATAATATGGACATGCAATTTTAATCTTGATTAGTTACATTATTCATTATTATCAAGGCCTTCATTGTCAATGCATAAACATGATTTTATACTGTAAACTATAATCAATTGTGAATCAATTAATCAATCAATCAATCAATCAATCAATCAATCAATCAATCAATAAAAATCAATTGTAGACTATACTGTTATTTGTACAGTCATTTTTTTTTTCAAATTTATGATTAAATACCAATATTGCAAGTTACTATCTGTTGTTATCATCATCCTTTGCACAGGTCGTTTTAAGACTGGTCACATTCAGCGTAACACACTTTGTGGGTTATCATGACACCATTGACATATCTGTAATGTCTGTCATTGGGGTTGTTGTTGGTGCTGTTGTCATGGGTGTTGTTGTCATTGTTGTCGGTGCTGTTGTCATGGGTGTTGTTGTCATTGTTGTCGTGGGGGTTGTTGTTGGTGCTGTTGTCATGGGTGTTGTTGTCATTGTTGTCGGTGCTGTTGTCATGGGTGTTGTTGTCATTGTTGTCGTGGGGGTTGTTGTTGGTGCTGTTGTCATGGGTGTTGTTGTCATTGTTGTCGTGGGGGTTGTTGTTGGTGCTGTTGTCATGGGTGTTGTTGTCATTGTTGTCGTGGGGTTGTTGTTGGTGTTGTTGTCATGGGTGTTGTTGTCGTTGTCGTGGGGTTGTTGGTGTTGTTGTCGTGGGTGTTGTTGGTGTTGTTGTCGTGACAGTTGTTGGTCTTGTTGTCGTGACAGTTGTTGGTCTTGTTGTCGATCTTGTTGTCGTGACAGTTGTTGGTCTTGTTGTCGGTCTTGTTGTCGTGACAGTTGTTGGTCTTGTTGTCGTGACAGTTGTTGGTCTTGTTGTCGTGACAGTTGTTGTTCTTGTAGTTGTAGGGCTTGTGCGTGGCGCAACAACTTCCTCAGAAGAATCAGATTCCCTTGATTTAGACTCATTTGATTCAGAGTTTGAATCCTCGCTGGAACCGGATCTTGATTCTGATGAATCAAATCTTCTGTGCAAAGGTAGTTTCTGGGGATTCAAATAGTTGAAAAAAAAACGTATTATTATTTAAAGAAATGTATGCACTTGAAAGACACTGAAGTAGCAATAAAAGTAACTTTTATATACTTTATATAAAAAGTTTTATTTTAAGGTAAAAGGATAACTGATACTTACTGGTTTTGAAAAGACAGATGCAACAAAAAGCATCAGTAACAATGCCTGGATTGACTTCATCCTACAAAACAAAAAGTGTCAATGTGAACCATTTATTCTCTAGATATTGTTTACCACAGAATAATATTTATTTTTTATTTTTAACACATTTAGCTTACTTGTATTTAGTGATTATTCAGTTACCAGTAATATAGATAGATTCAAAAGCCATAAATGTAGCATAACTCAAGAGATGAGTGAGTTACCTTGCGCTGATGTTCTCGTCCAGTTGTTGTAATGTCTCAGTCTGTATTACTCTGGCATCTGTGAAAATGTGGCTTAAATACTGGATGGATGTGAATAAACCAAGGCTTGGTCCAGTGAATTCCCACGTAGATGACGTGACAATAAGTCAACATTTGTGCAACTTCCGGGTCTGTACCAAAACTTTCAAAATGTTTTGACTTATTTTCTTAATCCTCTTCATCCCCAATTAATGGGACATAAAGCTGTGTAGTAATCCTAACAAGACGGTAAATCATGCAACGCCGCTGTCCCAATGCATTGTTCAGACAAATCACATTGTGTGCTTCGTGTTTGGCTTGTAAAGGCTCAAAACTTAAGCGTATGTAACTTATGTACAGGATTTACTATACTGTACAACCCATGCGTGTGAAATTATGGCCTTTGACTTTATATTTTTTACACATAGTTGCATGCAATTTTAATCTTAATTAGTTACATTATTCATTAATATCAAGGCCTTCAATGTCAATGCATAAACATGATTTTATACTGTAAACTATAATCAATCAATCAATAAAAATCAATTGTAGGCTAAATACCAATATTACAAGTTATTATCTGTTGTTATCATCACCCTTTCCACAGGTCGTGTTAAGACTGGTCACATTCAGCGTAACACTTATGTTGTGTAACAAATACAGCATAAAACCTGAGATTTAAATAAGCCTATAAAGGGTTAATAGGGTTATTTAAAAAAAGTATCAAGAAACGGAAAAATCTCTTGGAAATCTAGTTCAAAACATATGTGTCAAGTACTTGGGGCGAGGTCGGTGGTGCGGTGGACTCTGCGACTGTGTGCCGACATCAGCGTCCCTCAAGAGGTCAGGTTGGAACTGATTTCACCAAGTACAACACAATTTCCATTAACCAAATGGATAATCAATTTGAGGGACAAGTTTACAGTTTATTCCAAGTTTCGGCTTACAACCAGGGTTTGGTCATTCTCAAAAATCATTTCCCTCAGATTTTTAGGGATAACTTATGGGTAAGGTTAGGTTTCGGGTAGGGATTGGGTTAGGACAACAGTTTTGGACAGGAATGTTCCTGGATAAACAAAATATATTGACCCAGCAACGTGTCCAACTCTGTAAAATCAGGACGTGCATCTTGTACACCTGCAACACCACCAGGTTGGCCCACTACTGCTCTCTTACCCACAAGTTCAGATGTAAACTGACAAGGCTTTAGGGGCAAAGTGGAAGCCTCGTCGGATGAGAGGTAACCAGCTTACAATTCCTCCATCCAGGGCATCTTCACATACCCATGTTCCTCCAAACTTGTAACGTTAGTGCAGTTGGACTTGCTGGGTGGGAACATACAGGCAGAAAAAGATTTCCTCCAATCCACACGGCACAGAGCACAGATACAAACATCTACACATGATTCACTGTCATAGTTTAAGATATAGTAACAAATTGTGCTAAAAATGCTTAAAAGAATTACGCATGCTAAGGAGGCATATGTGTTAGTGGATACCTTTGGTGTGTTTTTGACCTTCATGACCTTCTATTCTCTGGAAGATGGGCTAAATAAGTAAACACGGGTTCACTCAGCCACCTCTCTGATACCAAATACAGACATTGCCTTTAACATGAAGACAAGAATAGAAATAGAAAATAGTATAGATTTTAAGAAAACCACTGGCATATGTGATTAATGGCATGTATCACATACTTCTATGAAAGAAAACTTTTTTTAGACTTTCATTGTTCATTGTTGTGAGATGTCAGTGGCATGACATCTGACTTTTTATCCATAATGATGGATATTTAGATTTTACCACTGGATTTTTTTGTCTTTGGTATTGCATGAGTGAGTGTAACTGTTCATATGACCAGAGCAAACAGGTTTAGCAGCTCAGACAGATACTTCACCAACCCAAAAGATGTCAATGATGACTGAGGATGTGAAACTGTCAGAAATGTAATTTTCTACATTGATGATATCATCTGACATAATCCCATATATCAGCTCCTACATGAATGGTAGAAGTTATAAATAAATGACTCTTTTAAAGGTGGATTGTCTCTGATGTTCAGACAGTGGCCACATTTACAATGCAGGACTTGATGCCCAATTCAGATTTGTTGATGTAACATCTATTTCAATTGTTACTCAGTTACTAATCTAACTCAATACATTGTTAGGTTGTTAGGTGCTGCTAAGGAGATTGAGTGTTATGTCAAAAAATAAATAAAAAAATCACAGAAATGGGATGATTAAAGAAATCAAGCCAGCTTTTCTGACAAAACAAAACAATCAAATCAAACAATCAACATACAATTGTCGAAAGAGAGTACTTTAAGATAAATGCCCTCTAAAGTTGGTTATATTCTTTATATAAGTTATTCAGTCCCTTTTGTTGAGGAAATCAAGAGAGTTCAGTCCTTATTTCAACAATTCCAAGACAACAGTAATCCTACCCCTCTGGTTGAGGTAATAAATGAAGCACTCTTTCATTCTTGTCTTTGTACTTTCTTTATGTTCTTTCATGGGGTTAACTCGTCATCTCAAAACCCTACCCAATTACTTCCTCAACCCCAAACCGTTACTGCCCTAGAGTCCCCCAGCCCCAAGTCCCGAGTCCCATCAACCTGTCTCGAGTCCCTAGTGTCTACAACTTCTTCCAGGCTGTTTTTAGAAACCCCCAAGCCACTTCCCTACCACCACACCGCTCTTATGATTGGACCATAGACCTTCTCCCTGGCACCTGTCCAACTAGAGGACAGAATCTTTTCCCTGTCTCCCCCTGAGCACATCGTTGTGGACACATACATCAAGGAGTCCCTAGCGGCTGGCATCATCCGTGCTTCCACTTTCCCTGCGAAAGCAGGCTTCTTCTTTGTGAGGAAGAAGGATGGAGGACTCAGGCCTTGTATTGATTACCACTTAATAAAATCACGGTTCGAAATTGTTACCCCTGGCTCTGATCGTCTTTGTGCTGCTTCAAGGGGCTTCCATTTTCTCCAAACTGGAACTACGCAACGCCTACCATCTTGTGTGGATTCAGCAAGGGGATGAATGGAAGACGGCATTCAACGCTCCCACGGGTCACGATGAGTATCTGGTGATGCCATTCGGGCTCACCAACGCTCTAGCAGTCTTCCAGGCCCTAATAAATGACGTACTCAAGAACATGCTAAACAAGTTTGTTTTTGTCTACTTGGACAACATTTTAATCTTTTCGAGGTCTCTTGGGGAGCATGAAGGGCATGTCAGTGCTGTTGTCCAATGCCTCCTGAATAACCATCTCTATGTGAAACCTGAGAAATGTGAGTTCCACGTCACTCATGCTCGGTTTCTCGGTTTTATAATCAATATAGTTTTATAATCAATATAGTTTTATAGTCCTGAAATGGCCTACCCCTACAACAGGGCTGGTACCTCATGGAGGTCTGGAGAAGTGCACGTCTAGCCTTCTTCCATCAGGCTAACCGTCATTGACAAAGGGCTCCCAGCTTCCGGGCTGGCCAACATCCTACATCAGGATATTAGGTCTGGGAACTCACCATTGACAGGGCTCAAAACGAGGGGCGGGATAAACGGTTGTCTTTAAAATTCCCTCTGCACACAACAGGATAGTGCTACAATCAACCAGAGCAACGAAGAAGGTGATACATCTTCCTTTTTATAAAATGACTCAAGTGCCGTTCTTTGTTCATGTTTCAAAGAAAAGCTTAACTTTAAATCACCCAGAGTTGCGGCCAAAGCCGAATTGAAAGACGGCTGTTCGCCAGCAGCAGCAGCCATTTTTTGTTTTCAAGTAGCAGTGAACCGTCGCATCTCTGTCGTCATTATGTTAAGCCCGCCCGTCGACTCTATACACGATGTGATTGGCCTGGCTAGAGTTTGTTTTATCCAGCCCGAAAGTCAACGGAGAGTTGCTACTATACTGACTGCAAAATAATTTTATTAGCCGCTAGGGGGAGTCTAGATTTCTAGGCTACCTGGCGCCCTGAGTTTCCTAGGATTTTTGAGACCCTGTGAAATAGTAAGGTTTTTCTTTGTTAAAGTTATTTAAAGAAGTTCTCTTGCATCTGTTTATTTTTTTTGTTGTTGTTGTGTTTTTGTTATACCTCCATTTTGAGGAGATTCTTTGTTGTTTTTTTTTTTACATCATCTTTTGTTTATTAAACTATCTTACCTAAGACCTCGTATCCTGTGTTTCAATTGGATCCTATCCCTGCTTTCTGGTAGCTCAGTGGTATTACCGCCTAGCAACCAACGCATTCTCATTGTTTAGCGTCATATAGAACGCTATATGACAAAACGGCGCTATACTACGCACATGGCACCCGTTATCGTTAATATAACACGCGCTGTGATGGTTAGGTTTACAGTAGTCTCATATTACGCTAAAGGATTTTTGACGCCTTGGGTTCGTGTGTTATATTAACGATAACGGGTGCCATGTGCGTAGTATAGCGCCGTTTTGTCATATAGCGTTCTATATGACGCTAAAGGATGAGAACGGGAGTTCTAAGCTGGGTTGTGACACAATAAAGATTTATTACAACATATGACTGAGGCCTGAAACTGATTTGAGAATATTGAAATGCTTTTTTCTGCTTACATGTGTGGGTCATGACCGATTTGTGCCAGATGGGAGGAAATAAAATCTGAATTAATTCATTTGAACCATGTAATGTAAATTCAGCATGGCGAAATATAGGCTGTGGGGACCGCTTAGTAGCGCACTATACGTGATTAAATCGCCTAACGTTTCTACAAAATGCACCATCACAAGATTTTATTAAAATGTGAAACTTTAGGATTAATATTGATTGTCATGTGAGCTTAATTAATGCTAATGTTCACCAGTTCTGGACAGAATGCAGCTGCAGCAGCCGTCTGATTACCAGCACTAAGGTTTTTTTTTTTGCATTATCACAAGCTTTTTGACTTAGTCACAAGAAGTCAAGGATCAAGTCAATGAGGAGGACAGAATCTCTCAGAACTGCCCAGAAATTCCAGCCTAGAAAAATGTTCAGTAAAAGATCTGTTAATGCAACCTGTGGTTGGCACTGAGGCAAAACACATAAACATCATGGTGTTTAGGGGAAATTCATTTACACAATCACTCTCGTTTGACGCAGTTGTGACACAACCGCTATGGTGAGGATTTGTAAAGTTTCATTGAGTTGCTCTGGCAGTCTCAACGTTGTCTTAATTAAATAATTCACCCAAAAATAATTACTCCCAAACCTGTTGGACCTTCTGTGTTCCTTCCAAAATAAAAGGCCTGTTTCTCCAGAATTTGCCATATTTGCAGCATTGTCTCCTTGGACACATTAACATGATGTCCAATTTTGTGAACATTCCTTAATGTTTTATTTTTAAATTCCATTGAATTATTCTATCCACGTCACTAAAGCAGTCTAAATGGTCCGTTCACAATCAGACTGATCTGGTTCTTAAGTTCAGCTCACTGATTCAGTGATCCAATGGAAAACAGCCCAATGGAGGGCATCAGCGAACTTCAGCCTTTGCAAAAATCTAGTATGACTGTTTTGTTTTCCAGAGAATAAATAAAGTTATTCAAGTTCGGAACAACACGAGAGTCAGTAAATCATGACCGAATTTTCATTCTTAGCTGTTCCTTTAATAACGTCATTTGTTTCCACTTTCCAAAATCTAAACGGGTACATTTTGTCATTGGCACAAAGTTAGGATACTTGACAGCGGATATTATCTGATTTCCCCCTGTGTACACTATAACTTTAAAGTGAAAATCTAAATGCATATGATACCATCTCATAATATTATTTTTAGACAGTGGCCGCAAAAGGTATTTGGACTTAAGACACACCTAAAACTCTCTGAATAACATTGCGTTATAAAACAACAAAGTAAATACAGACAGCACAAGTATTGTTTTCAAGTGAAATATTTCACCATGACTAGTTTGAAAGGTTTTAAGTGATGAACAATAGAAATACTGTTGCAAATGAAGACAAAAGGTATTGTGACATTTTCTGAATGTCAAATGTTAGCGCTGGTATGGTTAATATGATAGAAGACCTGTGAGGGTCTACGTGCAGGAAAGACGTCCAGCCAACAGAGAACTTTCTCAGAACTTCCACTAACGTCAGTGCATGAACGAAAAATCTTCATGTAAGGTATCTGGTCTTTGATATTTTTTTTCCAAAAAATTATTTACAAAAAGATTGTTCATGGAAATATTCAGGTAAAAACCTTTAATCGATTGGAAAACGACTGTAAATTGATTACAAATACATTTTACACAAAAACAAAATGTTTGACAAAACTCGTCCTAAATTTATATTATTGTGACTTTATTAATGATCATTGTTTTAAATTGGTTCATGTATTTATTGTAAGAATAACAGCCTAATTATTTTTTTTAAAAAGATCATTGTTTCCACTTTATTTCGATAGTCCACTTTAGACATTCTAACTATAAGTAAGTTTGCAACTACATGTCAACTAACTCTTATTAGAGTATTGGTAGATTGTTAGGATATGGTTAGGTGTTAGGATTTGAGTTCAAATAAGTTGACTTGTAGTTGTCAAGTTACTTAAAGTCAGTGTAAAGTCTGTTGAGAAGCATTAAAGTAAAGAGTTCAGATATTAAGCAGACAGTCAACTAATACTCCAATGAAAGTTAGTTAACATGTAGTTGCAAAGATACTTAGCCTATAGTTAGAATATTTAATGTGGACTATAGAAATAAAGTGTTGTGAGTTAATTTTCTCTATACCACTTTATCCAAACCACAAGCTGAATAGTATAATTTTAGAATACAGAATTACAATTGAACTGTTTATACCTTAATGTTTAATAACATTATTTTATAATAATTTCTCAGTCTTTCTGAAGCTGATGATCAGTGGGTTAATGTGACCTCTACAGGTAAGGATAATGTGTGTGTGTACACCTGAGAGCCCAGAGGGTTATAATGTGGGAAGAAGTTAGAGCCAAGGGGAAGCTGTCCAGACAACTGGCCGAAGCTGCTGAAGGATTCCAGTCTGGGAGAAGGATAATAGTATGTACTGGTCACGGTGTTGGCGAATCTCTGAGCCAAAGGACGTCGGATAAATCGGAGACTCTGTCATGGAAAGAAATGAAAGTATCCAGTTTGAGCTTCTTCATATCACACACATATTGAGATTTACAAATTTACACTTGATCAAGCATCATTTTGAGCTCATGATACAAGCTTTTATTTGATCAATCATTAGGTTCGACCCAATTGGCATTTGTATTACAAGTACGCTAACAGACTTCAATGTTAAATGACGAAATAAATAACTTTATACAACTCCACACAATTGTAGTGCATAAGTGCATCGTCTATAGTAGACACAAATTGATAGTACATGCATGCTATTTTTTACTGATTATGTCACTGAGATGCAATATTCTAGTATAATCTTCAGAACAAATGCCATGTTTGTTTGAATGTTATAAACAGGGTTGAAGAAAGGTTCTTTTAAAAGTAATGCATTACAATATTGCGTTACTCCCTAAAAACTGAACCCATGACTTTTTTGTTGCAAGCGCCACATTCTCTACTGTTTGAAATAGAGTGTTCTCTATGTAGACATACAGTAGACATATGGTAGATACACAGTAGACACACAGTAGACATACAGATTAGACACACAGTAGACATTCAGTAGACATAGAGTAGACACACAGTAGACATACAATAGACATACAGTAGAACAGAGTCCACACAATACAAGTCCTAGTCCAAGTCACATAAAAAATAGCACATGCATTAGTGAAATTAGAATAAAATAACTCACCTCTTAACTAAATTGAAAAACCAAGTTATGGAAGAGAGTAAAAGATGATAAACCTATAGTGTACTGGTTTCTTTGGAAGCATTTTAAGTGCATATTAACAATTTGTCCAAGAGAGAGAGAGAGAGATGCTGACCTCTACTGGTTCAAATCTGTCATTGAAATCGGATAAATTATTCACAAGTTCAAGGCTATTTTTTTCCACCTAAAATGAAAACACTTATATAGGCTATGTAGACGTTACCTATAATTTAATATCACGTGACAATTTTTACAGTGTAATAATGCACACAGATATAATAAAATAAAATCACAAAACATATCTACATTTTGAAAGAAAACAATCCTTCAAAAATACCACATCAATAATAAAACAAATAATAAAAAATCTGAATCTTTGAAAATAAATGATTTCTGACCTTGCTGTAAGCCTAGTTAGCCACAAATATTTTAATTGAACAATTAATCAAGTAATTTTTATCCCTGCAAGTAAACGGTGTGCTACTGCCACTAGCCACTCAGAAAATAGACCATCTTATTTTATTTTATTTTATTTTATATTATATTATTATTTATATTATTATTTTAGGGTAAAAATTAAAGATGAAGACATTCATTGTAGTGTTGTCTATCCTGGGTCTTTGTCTCAGTGCTCCACTAAGTTCCACAAAAAAAAAAAAAAAAAAAAAAAAAAAAAAAAAAAAAAAAATCAATAACCGGAAGACAATACAATGCTGAATAAAGTTGTAGTTCTTGTTATATATGTAAACATTCTAACTAACCCACTGATGTCACATGGACTACTTTGATGATGTCTTTATTTCCTTTCTGGACAAGGACAGTATACCATACATACATTTTCAATGGAGGGACAGAAAACTTTCGGACTAAATCTAAAATATCTTAAACTGTGTTCCGAAGATGAACGGAGATCTTACGGGCTTGGGACGACATGAGGGCGAGTCATTAATTACATCATTTTCATTTTTGGGTGAACTAACCCTTTAAGTGTGCAATAATGTGATCTGTTTCCAATTTACTGTGTGTATCTAAAAAGGTTTACTTAAGCTATATCACATGACCAAGAGTGTACTTTGTCCAATTATGTTGTCCATACTTGTAAAATTGTTTTACACAATAAAAGATGTAAACATTGCACTGACTGTAGTGGATTTATTGTTGCTTCTGTATTATATTCATGAAATAAATAAATAAACAAACAAATAAAGATTATACTTAATAAATACATAAAAGTGCCAACTAAATAGAGGAGATTAGGTTTGTTTGGATATATGGTTTGATCAGGGTTAATTTCGCCCTCTTCACACATCTGACATTAAAACAGATTTGAAATGAGGACTACTCATTTTATATATTGTAAAATAACATTGTAGTGAAATTATAGTTGCTTCTGTACTATATTCAATAAGTAAATTAATAAAAAGTGGCAACTAAATAGAGGAGATTGTGTTTGGTTGGATATATGGTTTGGTCAGGGTTCATTTTACTTCTCCTAACCCACAATACATTAAAACCAGTCCTGAGGACAAATTTTATATATATTTATTTATACAAATTTTTAATATCTAAGCAAAAAATTACTTCCCCAGCTAAAGTATTATAAAAAAAAATCGGGAAAGAAATATTTAAAATATATGAGTTTATACACTCACCGGCCACTTTATTAGGTACCCCATGCTAGTAACGGGTTGGACCCCCTTTTGCCTTCAGAACTGCCTCAATTCTTCGTGGCATAGATTCAACAAGGTGCTGGAAGCATTCCTCAGGGAGTTTGGTCCATATTGACATGATGGCATCACACAGTTGCCGCAGATTTGTCGGCTGCACATCCATGATGCGAATCTCCCGTTCCACCACATCCCAAAGATGCTCTATTGGATTGAGATTTGGTGACTGTGGAGGCCATTTGAGTACAGCGAACTCATTGTCATGTTCAAGAAACCAGTCTGAGATGATTCCAGCTTTATGACATGGCGCATTATCCTGCTGAAAGTAGCCATCAGAAGTTGGGTACATTGTGGTCATAAAGGGATGGACATGGTCAGCAACAATACTCAGGTAGGCTGTGGCGTTGCAACGATTGGGGCCCAAAGAGTGCCAAGAAAATATTCCCCACACCATGACACCACCACCACCAGCCTGAACCGTTGATACAAGGCAGGATGGATCCATGCTTTCATGTTGTAGACGCCAAATTCTGACCCTACCATCCGAATGTCGCAGCAGAAATCGAGACTCATCAGACCAGGCAACGTTTTTCCAATCTTCTATTGTCCAATTTCGATGAGCTTGTGCAAATTGTAGCCTCAGTTTCCTGTTCTTAGCTGAAAGGAGTGGCACCCGGTGTGGTCTTCTGCTGCTGTAGCCCATCTGCCTCAAAGTTCGACGTACTGTGTGTTCAGAGATGCTCTTCTGCCCACCTTGGTTGTAACGGGTGGTTATTTGAGTCACTGTTGCCCTTCTATCAGCTTGAACCAGTCTGGCCATTCTCCTCTGACCTCTGGCATCAACAAGGCATTTCCGCCCACAGAACTGCTGCTCACTAGATGTTTTTTCTTTTTCGGACCATTCTCTGTAAACCCTAGAGATGGTTGTGTGTGAAAATCCCAGTAGATTAGCAGTTTCTGAAATACTCAGACCAGCCCTTCTGGCACCAACAATCATGCCACGTTCAAAGTCACTCAAATCACCTTTCTTCCCCATACTGATGCTCGGTTTGAACTGCAGGAGATTGTCTACATGCCTAAATGCACTGAGTTGCCGCCATGTGATTGGCTGCTTAGAAATTAAGTGTTAACGAGCAGTTGGACAGGTGTACCTAATAAAGTGGCCAGTGAGTGTATATATATATATATATATATATGTGTGTGTGTGTGTGTGTGTGTGTGTGTGTGTGTGTGTTACTCAATAGAGATATAACACTGTTATATGTTTTTGATATAAGATTTGGATACCTGTGATTGTGTATGTAAATGTAATAATTATGTAAATTATGAAAAAGTTTAAGTTAAAAAGGTTTTAAAAAATGAAATATTCAAAAAAAACAAAACAAAGAAAAGTAAAATAATAATAGAATTATGAGGCATTGTAAAGGCTGAAATAAACTCAATGTTAAGAGGTGTTGAAGTAGAGAGAATGCTGGAGCTTTGCAAGCACAGTTTGACCATCACAGCAATCAGCTCTCAGCTGTGTGTTAATGACAGGGCCACTCATTATAGCCTATTACAAGAGCACACTGAAAAACACAACACAAACACTGTACAGCTGAATGAGAACAGTATGAGAGCAAACTCTGCTCATCTCAACAGATTGCTGAAATAAAGGGGAAATTAGGTTCAAATGAGATTTGGCTTATAATGTTAAAAATGCTAGATTGATCTGAAAGCTTTTAATTTCATCTCCATTTATCACCTGGAATCGGATCTATAATGCCTTACATGCAAGATGCAGTCAAGAACAAACAGTGCTTAGGTCTGCTAGATTTTAAGTAAGTTTAATTTCTTCAGATTTGTCTTTAATATGTGAATGTGAGTTCAGTGCACAGTGATTGTTTATCCTTCAGTAAAAAGAGGTCAGGTTTCTGATGATTGAGGTCATGGTCATATTTCAGAGGGTATGAACTGCAAGGTCTTAGAAATGCTACTTGAAACTCTCAATTTTCTTAGAACAAAATAGGGAGTAGTTCATCCTTTTTCACAACAAATGATCTGTGAAATCAGGTGCATCATCTTCAGAAAGCCCAGGAGGACAAATTTTATTTGAACTGTTTTGTTTTCTATTCCATTTAGGACACCGTCTAAACATAGCTTTTCTAAAACCTTAATGCCAAGTTCATTTTTATGTTAGATATTAAATATGTTAGAAAACTTTGATTTATAAGACGCATGTCTCATGACAAAAAAACAATAACAAAAAAAGACTAATTGCACCACATTCATGCAGTGACATGAAATTTTAATCACAGAAAAAAAAGTATATAATATTAAATCATTTGATTTTAAACACCAATTCTGTTGAATAAAGTATTCAAGACATACACAAAATCTATCATATTAAATATAACTTTATATATATATATATATAGACCATTTCACAAGATGTAAACAACACTAGTCCAGAAGCACTTCCTGTTTCAGTTTGTAACGGTTTTCTTTATTTCACATGTAAATAAAGATGTTTGTTTAACTTTTTGATTCAGTTTTAAATGTTCTGTTGGTTGTATTTTATCCCAGCTTTTATGTAGTGTTAAAAAACTGAAACAGGAAGTGCTTCTGGACCAGTGTTGTTTACATCTTGTGAAATGGTCTATATATATATATATATATATATATATTAATGAAGTTTAACATGATCATTTTTCATAAATATTGACAGTTTTACAATCAGTCGCTTCAACTCGAGACCAGTGATTTAGACAATGCTGCTGTGGTAAGTGCCATTCTTTAAACTAGGGCTTTTGCAAAAAACAGGAAACGGTGGTTTCTGTTTAACAGGTGAGAAAAAAAAAAACTAGGGGAGGAAACAACAAGAGTGGTTTTAAACATTCAAAAATAAATTTATGGATGCAAAAAAATACTATTTACAGAAGCCGATCTCAAACAGGCCAGAACAGCAGATAATGTGCCTCCATCTGCTCCATGGCTTATTTATAAATCTCTAATAACAGGCTTGACTGTTTAAATGCTTAATTGCACGCTGAACGTAGATCCCTGCCATTACAATGACAAGAGGGACAAATCCGTTATTGTTAAAGCTACAGAAATGTTCAACGATCTTGGTGTTAAAACAGAGGCTGTCTTCAGATGAATAGTGGAGGCCACAGCTGTAATTACTCTACATGATAAGGTCACTCTCAGATACCAATGATGAACACAAGTGGCTTGTTGGAGATACATGACTCGGATTTAAATAACGTTACAGCAAATGTTATGAATGTGGTTTATTTACATGACGAACAGTTTGCGCGTATAATCGGAGCAAACTAATTAGTCAGAAAATATACCCAGTACAATTAGACGATACATTTCCTAAAAAAATAAAATAAAAAACATTTCTAGGACATCACTTAACAATTTCCATTTCCAGGCTTCATAGTAATACTTACAGAAAGTCTCGCCACTATTAAAAATAAAGGTTGCTTATTGATATTGATGGTTCCATGTAGAAAGTTTAACGTTCATGGAACCTTTCCATTCCACAGAAGGTTCTTTATAGTGGACAAAAGGTTCTTTAGATTTTTTAAAATGTTCTTCACACTGAGAAATAGATTTTCACGCTTTAAGGATGTTCACGCTTGGCTTGTTTGGTTCGGACCAAAAAAAAACCCAACAACCCTGAAAGATTTAGTTTGGGTCCATTTAGCGTTCACATTAGCATTTTAACACGAACCTAAGCTCTATGCTTCCTCTTCCCCCACCAGTAAATTATTGGAAAAAGTTGGACTCCTTACTAATTAAATTTATTTGGAATGGAAAGCATCCCTGCATAAAGTGGCCTACACTTCAAAAAAGTAAAATAATAAGGTGGAATGGGCTGCCCTAGTTTTAAATGGTACCACTGGTCTTTTATCCTGCTCTCAGTTTTGATTTGGTTTGATTCAACCTCACAGTCTTCATGGAAACAAATAGAAAAAGAGCGCATTTTACCAATTCGTTTGCAAGATTTTTTATTTTCAGGCCTTTCTCACAGGAAATGCTCATTATATTATGGTCCTATAATTTTCTTCAAATTTTCAAAAAGATTGAAGCCTGTTTTGCATCAAAAACTTTATGGCATACTCATACTCCAATTTGGCACAATCTGAACTTACTTTCTGGCGGTCAACCTTTCATACAGCCTTCCTGGTCTACAAAAGGTATTCTGACGTTAAACGACATAAACATGTTGTCAACTTTTTTCAAAATAAATAAAAACACTAAATTACAGAAGAAAAAAAAAACACAGAACCTAAAGGCATGACTGACTGGGCGGCTTTTATTTTGCGTCTGAACATTAAAAACAATGCTGTGTTCTGGGATAAATGTGCTCGTTGTATGTGCGTAGCTACATATGATAGTATTTTGAGCAGCTGATGACTCGTGAAGAACTAATAAAATGTGTAAAGGACTAAAAGCAGAGTCAGGAATCACACCAAGATCTGCTGCGAGGAGACGCGGATCTGACGCCTGTAATGAGCAACATCGCCACTATGATGAGAAAAAACAGGTATACTTGAGCAATCTGACTTTTTTGGGTCACATCTTGTGACATCATGTCCTGTTTTTGGTTTGTTTACATGTCTTTGGTCCGTGTTGTGTTCATATTTTAGTCGAACCGCAGGAGAGTTCGTTTGGAGACTCATATTTTCCTCTTGTTTGGCGCACCAGGGTTCAGATGGCAGCGTTCACACTTATTCAAATGAAGCACACTAACAGAGCAATCGCACCAGAGTTCGTTTTAATCCAACCAAACATGCCAAGTGTGAACACACCCTTAATAACGGTTCACTGAAAGCTTCTCTGGGGAACCAAAACTGGCTCTTCTGGCTCTGTGAGAACTCTCTTTTGGAACCTTCATTTTTAAAAATTTTAAATTCTGTCATCTTTTACCCACCCTCATGTTGTTCCAAACCTGTATGAATTTATTTCTTCTGCTGAATACAAAAGAAGATATTTTAAAGAATATAGGTAACCAAACAGTTGACGGACACCATTGACTTCCACAGTATGGCAAAAAATACAATGGAAGTCAATGGGGTCCATCAGCTGTTTAATTACCCATATTATTTTAAATATCTTCCTCAAAACTTGAGGGTGACTAAATG